>PVHX01010629.1:0-68946 GCA_004024805.1 Geosciurus inauris | reverse complement strand
TTTAAAAGTCATAGCATAAAATATTCTTTGTACACCTGGCTTATTTCACTTAACATAATGTTCTCCAGCCATGTTGTAGCAAATGGAAGAGTGGCAGGATCTTTCTTTTTTAAGGCAGAATAATGTTGCATCATATATGTGGAAAGAAGGAAGGAAGGAAGGAAGGAAGGGAAGGAGAGAGGGAGGGAGGGAGGGAAAGAAAGAAAGAAAGAAAGAAAGAAAGAAAGAAAGAAAGAAAGAAAGAAAGAAAGAAAGAAAGAAAGAAAGAGAGAGAGAGAGAAAGAAAGAAAAGGAAGGAAGGAAGGAAGGAAGGAAGGAAGGAAGGAAAGAAGGGAGGGAGGGAGGGAGGGGGGAGGGAGGGAAAGAGGGAGGAAAGGAAAGGAAAGGAAAGGGAAGGCAAGGAAAGGAAAGAAAAATAGACATATATAAAAATCAATGTAGATAGAGATACATCACATTTTCTTTACCATTCATCAGTTCATGAAGATTTAAGTTTTCTCCCTATTACCTATCATAAATAATGTTACAATAAGCATGAGAGTGCAGATAATTATGCAAGGGGGTGATTCATCTTTGGGTACACCTCCACCAGAGGGATTGCTGATTCTATTTTTAATTCCTTTAAACCCTCCATACTGTTTCACAATGGCTGTACTAATCTATATCCCCATCAACAGTGTACTCAAGTTCCCTTTTTGACAAAACCTCACCAACATTGGGTGTCCCTTTTATATTTTGATCATTGCCATTCTAATAGGTGTGAATGTTTTAATTTGCTTTTCCCTGATGATTAGTGATGTTGAGGACCTTTGCATAAATTACCTGGTCATTTTTATGTTTCCTTTGGAGAAAGGTCTTTTCAGGTCCTTTGGCAATTTTTTAAAAAATCAGATTGTTCTTTTTGCCATAAAGTTGCAAGAGTTCTTTATAAATTTTGCATATTAATGCTTCATCAGCTATTTGGTGTAATTATTTCTTTCCACTCTCTAGTATGCCTCTTCATTCTGTCATTACCTTTGGAGGCAGAACGTTTTTAATTTTATGTGGTTCCATGTATGTATTTTTACTTGTAGCCTTGATGTTAGTGTGACATCCAAAGTATCACTGTAAGGTCAAGGTGTCGAATCATTTCCCCTATGTTCTCTTCCAGGAGTTTAATAGTTTTTGGTCTTACATTTATGTCTTTAATCCATTTTGAGTTGATTTTTGTATATGGTGTAGGATACGGGACAAGAATCCAGCAGTTTATTAAAGAGACTGTTCTTTCCTCAGTGTCCTCTTGATGCCCTTGCTGAAAATCAGTTGACTATATATGTTGGATTTATTCCTGATCTCTGTTCTGTTCCACTGGTTTATTCCAGTTTTTATGCCAATATCATACTATTTTATGATTACAACTTTGTAATAATTTTAAAATCATAAAGTGAGATTCTTCTGCCCTTGTTTTCCTTTCTCAGTATTGCTTTGGCTATGTGGGTGTTTTTGTGGTTCCATGTGAATTTTAGGATTGCTTTTCTATTTCTGTGAAGAGTATTATTGTAATTTTGATAGGGATGGCATTAAATCTGTATTATTATTTTGGGTATTATAGACATTTTAGCAATATTAATTCTTCAAATCCGTGAACATAGCATATCTTTATATTTATCTGTGTCTTCTTCCTAGAGTTCTTTCACATCCTTGGTTAAATTTATTACTTTTTTAATGCTACCATAAATGGAATCATTTTCTTGATTTCCTTATGAGTGAAGTCATTATTTGTGTAAAGAAATGATACTGAATTCTGTATGTTGGTTTTGTATACTGCAACTTTATTGAATTTATTATATCAGTTTTTTTGCAGGTTTACACATATAGAATCATGCAAATAAAGATAATTTTATTCTTATCTGCAAATAAAGATAATTTTATTCTTCCTTTCCAATTTGGATGCCTGTATTTTCTTTTTCTTATCTGAGTGCTCTTGCTAGTACTTCTAGTACTATATATAAATGACAGATTGGGCATTCCTACTCTGTAAAGAGATCTTAGTTTCCACTAAACTTTCAGTTATTCCTTATTGATTATGATGTTAGCAACTTGTTTTCCATTAATGACTTATATTATGTTGAGGAACCACACACTTTAACTAAAGAGTTAAGAGTTCTTTCAAGAAAGGATGCTGAACTTTATCAAATGCTTTTTCTGTGTCAGTTGAGATGATGGTGTGTTTTTTATTTTTCATTATGTTAATGTGATTTACTTGCATCTGTTAAACCAGCCCTACACGTCAGGGTTAAATCAGATTTCATCATGTTGTATGATTTTTTAAATTTGGTGTTGAATTACATTTTCTGACATTTTATTGGGGATTTTTGCATTAATATTTATCAGAAATATTGGCCTGTAGTTTTCTTTTCTTGTGGTGTCTTTTTCTGGTTTAAATTTTAAGGCAATGGCCTCATAAAGACTAAATGGAAATATTCCACCTTGCTCTATTTTTTGGAAGGATTTCAGATGTATTGGTAATACTTCTTTTAATTTTTGGTATAATTCAGCCTTGATATCATCTATCTTGGGGGTTTTCTTTGCCCTAAGGTTTTTAAATTACTTCTTCAATCTCCTTGTTATTAATCTGTTCAAGCTCTCTATTTCTTCCTGATTCAATATTGGCAGGTTATATTTTCCTAGGAATTTGCCAATTTACTCAAAGTGATTTGATTTGTTGGCATATATAACTCTTCATAATAGTCCCTCATGATTCTTTTGCTTCTGAAGCATCTGTTGCAATGTCTCCACTTCCTGTTCTGATTTTATTTACTTGAGTTTTCTTTGTTTTTTATTAGTTTAGCTAAAGATTTGTAGAGTTACCATTTTTAAAGAACCAATTCTTGATTTTACTGACTTTTTTTGGTGCTTTTTCCGCTCTTTATTTTTATTTATTTTTTTCATTGAGCAGTTTTTGCCAGGCAACCAGGTTTTGGTACAGATGTTTTCTATCTTTCTGAATCCTTTAGAAAATGTTTTAAACTGTTGGAAATAATGTGTTCTCAAAAAATTTAAAAAAACAGGTTTATCTGTGTAATCACCTTGAATTGGGTCATTTTTAATGTAATTTTTAAAATTAAAAGTTCTTACACTCTTATTATTCATTCAAAAAATCCTCATTTTTCTTGAATCAAGATATACGTATATTTCCTTGACAATCATACAATTTATTAACATATTTTTATTTACTTGTGCACATTTTATTTTTTATGCCTCTCCATGAGGGACACTGTTGGTTACTTACACAATATCCATTGCTTTTTCTCCTTTACTAAAATTTCATTGGGCATAGTATTGTGCTCAGCTAAAAATGTTCAAACACCTAGCTCCTTTGCAATCATGATTAACCATGCAACATATTTGTTCAGTGAACAGAGCTAACTTCTCAAATTAAAAGCTACAACTTAAAGAAGATAAAGCTTATAGCCTTCTCCTTTCCTCCTGACTGGAATGCAGATGCAATGCCTAGAAATGTACCAGTAATCATAACCATGAATCTCAATAGCACAGAAGAAGCAAACAAAGTTAAAAGATGTTTTAGTGCTTGATGACTGTGTTGAGCTTGCTTACTTTTTGAGCTCCTGTTGCACATACAAAATAGAATTCTATTTTCCACTCTAGTAGTTATAGTTATTGGCATCAAACACAGCTATAAATTAAATGCTTTCTACCTGAAGGTCAGAGTTCAAAACTGATATTTACGGAGTGCTTACTATACACCACACATTGCTGTAAGCATTTTTACAAGTTTATCACATACAGTTCATACTATATTATGGAACAGATGCTTTTATTAACCTAGTTTTATGTACAGAGAACAAGAACAATTAATAATTCACAAGAGAAAATATTTAGACCCAGAAAAATGTGAATTTTCAAATTTTGATATTGTATATAAAGCCAGCATGTGTGTGTACACATACTCATCTATGGTACAGTAACTTGCCCATAAGAAGTGGCCATTAAGTGACTAATGTTGGTTTTATTGTTAGTAGTAATAATATTATATCTATACTAATATTATAAATTTGTGTTTTCTAGTTGTTCTTTAGTCTTGACAGAGAATGGTTATAAATTGGATAGTTAAGGAAAATGATAGAGTAGTTTTATTAATTGAACTCTTTCCACATTGCAATTCAGTAATTTTTGATTCACATTTTTAATTTGTTATTCCTTTTATTTTTAAATCTGTATATGACTTCAAATTTATTTCCCTCAATTAATTTTTTATAATGAAGCTAATAAAAGCAATGTTTTTTTCTTCCAAAATATGCCTTTGATATCAGTGCTGATACATACAATTCTGATTTTTTTCTTTTTGACATGTCTAATGAAAAGAATTAAAATAAGGCTATTTTATTTTATTTTATCCAGTTCTTTTGATAGAATTAAGTATTTTACTGATTTTCATTTTACTCTCTTATGAGGACATGCTCATTCTTTGGGGAATTTGTTAAATTATCAGTTTTTATGGATGTTTTAATGACACAGCAAGAGGTACATTTGCTTTTAGTGGTGACGAAGTTCCACATATCTCTTAAATTCACTTTACCTATTACATTGTGCTAATCCTCTATATCTTTGCTTGACCTCATAGATTTGGGAAAGATAGTTAAAATCCTCTACTAAGTTTCCATCATTTCTTCCTTGTGTTTTAACAGTTTTAGCTTGTATGTTCTGATTACATGTTATTCAGCACATAATGATTAATGTTATTTTTATCATCTTTGTGATCTCTTCACCTTAGCAATATAAATGGGTTCTCTCTATTCCACCTAATTTCTTGCCTTGATTTTAATGTTTTAAGCCTCATTTTCTTTATTTTGTTTTGTTTTCTTTCTCTTTATTTGCTAACTAGATTTGAGACATTCATATTTGTTGTTACAAATATATTTTTGTCATCTTCCTTTGAGTTTTCTTTCATGCATCTTTGCTATTTATTTGCTGATTTGCTATTTTGATTTATACATGGGAAGTATTTGTCTGCTTTTTTGGTCTGATTTTTATTTTGAAAGATTATTTTTCCCATTCTCAATATGCCTACTAATTATCCTTAGGATTTTTCTAAACATTCTAATTTATAATTACCTAATAGTTAGGCTGACAAGTAAAATATAGATCTATTTGAATCCTTCTAATATAAAAATTTTTCCTTCAGTCTTTATAAATTTTAACATCAGATTCTAAGTCCAGATTTTCATTACAATATTATTTCTGATGTCTATATCTATCATTGAAAAATAAAATTTTATATATTTCCCCTCCCTTTATTTTTTCAAACTGACACTGTCTTAACTGATTCCATTGTGCACTGACTGGGTCTTCATATCATATGAAGGCCACTGATCTCCTACTTGTTATCACTCTTACTTGGAAGAAATGGATCTGCAAAGCTGTAAATCACCTTTATACTTGAAGTACAATAGACCTGTGTAAAACGTGGTTGTTAATAGCCTTTCATGCATATCTTTAATACCTGCAGCAGGAAAATTTGAGTCAGATTGATCTGAACTGATCTTTTTTAATATTTATTAAGATGTAACTTACATACCATAAAATTAACATATAAAGTGTGCAATTTGGTAGTGGCTAGTATATTCACCAAGGTGTGCAACTACCACCACAATCTAATTCCAAAATCTTTAAAGGTGTCAGGATGGCTGAGTGATTGATATAAGGCACCAGACACAACCTCCACTTCCCAAAATCTTTCCACCACCCCCAAAAGAAGCTCCACACCTGTTAGCAGTCACTCCTCACTCCCCCTTCTCCTCAAGCCCTAGAAATCACCAACACCATATTTTCTGTCTCTATAGATTTGTTTTTTATAAACAGTTCAGATAGATGGACTCATATGTTATGTGGCCTTTCAGTCTGGCTTCTTTCACTAAGCATAATGTTTCCAAGGTCTATAACTGTTGTAGCATATATCAGTAGTTCATTTCTTTTTATGGCTGAACAATATTCCATTATATGACTCTACCACATTTTGTTTATCCATTCATCAGTTAATAGACATTTGTTTCCATTTTTGGGCTAATAGGAGTATGCTTCTGTGAACATTCATGTACAGGTTTTGGTATAAACATGTTTTCAGTTCTCTTGGGTATCTACTAGAGACAAAATTGCTGAGGGTTATGGTAATTTTGTGTATAAATTTTAAGGCACTTCCAGGAACCGTTTAAGGAACTGTTTTCCAAAGTAGCTGCCTCGTTTTATATTATGACCAGAAATACATAGTACCACATCCTTGCCAATAGCTGTTAATTTCTGTAACTTATAATGTCTTACTTTTACGGCCATACAAATGGCTAGGAAGTGGTATTTCACTAAGGTTTTGATTTGAATTCCCCAAGTGAAATTGAGCATCTTTTCATTACTTATCAGCCATCTGTACATCTTATTTGGACAAATGTCTATTCAAAAACTTGCATAGCATTAAATTGGATTATTCATCTGCTCGTTGTTTCATAAGTTTTTATATATTTTATAAGCTAGATTTTTATAAGATATATGATTTGCAAATATTTTTGAAAGGACTATTTTGTCCTTATTAAAAACCAATTGACCATATATATGAGAATTTATTTCTGTACCATAAATTCTCTTTCAATGAACTATATGTCTGTACTTATGCCTATGCTGCCATCTTAATTAATATCACATTGTTATAGATTTTGAAGTCAATAAGTGTAAGTCCTCCAATTTTGTTCTTTTTCAAGATTGTTTTGAGTATGCAGGAAGGTTTACCATTTCATATGAATTTTAGGATCAGTTTGCTTATTTATATTAAAAAAAGTTAAAATTTTAACAAAAACTATATTAAATCTGTAGGTCAATCTGGAGTACATTTTATCTTAAAAATACAAAGCATTTCAATCCATGGATACAGGATGTGTTTCTACTTATTTAAGCTTTATTAATGGCCTTCAGCAATGTATTGTACTGCTCAATATACAAGGCCTTATTTATTCCCATCTTCTCTTGGTTATTTTATGCTGTTGCTTCCTTAACATTTTGTGAATTGAAATTGCTAGTGTTACTGAGTTATACCTTATTTTGTGCTTTGTGCATTGATCTTGTATCCTGCAATCTGCTAACCTCATTTATTAGCTCTAATAGTTTCTCATGCATTATCTTATGGATTTCTAGATGGAAGATTAAAACATCTGGAAAAAGAAATAATTTTATCTCTTCCTTTCCAATATTGACAACTTATATTTCTTTTTCTTGCTAATATTTCCCTGGATAGAACTTCCAATACAATGTGGAGTAAATGTGGTGGGAGTGGACATCCTTACCTTGTTCCTGATCTAAGGGAGAAAGTTTGCAGTCTTTTACTGTTAAGGATGATGTCAGCTGAGGCTTTTTTAGAGGTATTCTTCATCTGGTTATAGTTTCCCTTCCATTCCTATTTTCATTTGCTTTTTTTTTTTTCCACTAAAAGGTGTTGGGTGGGTTTTGTTGTTGTTGTTGTTGTTTTTAACATTTGTTCAGATGATCATGTGGTCTTGCCCCCTGTATTCTGTGATCATAGTATATCATAGAGTTCTTCCACTCTCCTTCAAGCATTCAAAGTGGAAATGTTGGCTTTCACATCTCTGTCCTCCTTATTTATTTTCCTAATTTCTACCTTTGTCATCTTCGTTGGCATTCTAGGGACCATTTCCTATTTCTTCAATTATCTGCTTTGTTTTTCTAATATCTACAGTATTAGTTTTGCTCCTAGCTGCCTCCAAAGTGATTTCAAACTATTGTTATATGTTTATTTGGTTGAAACTCATTACCATGCCTTTTGGTTCCACTACTCTGTCTTTTATTCTCAATCTGTTCTTGTTAGGTTTTTCAAGCTCTGCTTCCTCTTTCTTGATCATAAAAAAAAATTGTAAAATATTCTCACCTGTTTATCTTCATGCTATTTTCACCAAATTGACATATGAAAAATAATTATTCTCATTTTATAGGTGAAATAGTAAGTAATTTATCTAGTATCAAAGTTGGTGGCTGATCTGAAGCAAGATCAAGTCTTTTTGACTTTTAAATAAGTTTTTTCTACTACAGCTTTCCAAATTTTGAATTCTTTCCAAGTTTTTCTTAGCATCTCAGCAATGTAACATTCAGAGTAATTGAACTATTTAGGCATTCTGAAATAACATTTACCAAGTATATAGAGAAAGAAAGTGTAAAGTTATTCAAATGCAAGAAAATATATAAAGAAGGCCTACAAGGAGAAAATGAAGACAACTTTTATTAGTTATGTGGAACACATGAACTGAATTTTAATACCAAGTAACATAAATAGAAATGGATAGTTCTCAGAGAGTAGAATCACAGCTTGGAGAATAGATATTTAAAATATTTTCCTTTATGATGATTTAATTAAAGTTCAGAGAGTATAAATAACACAAGGTTAGTGGTTAATGGACCAAGGCTCACATGAAATAACCATTATGCATATTCTGCTTGCTTTAACATATCCTAACTTCATTTAGATTGTTTTTTATTTAATTTTTTAAGCACTAGTGTGCTGTATCTGTCAATGTGCAAATGTCAAGCTTTATAAGTATGTATCTATTTTCTGTAGTCCAGAATCAACATTCTGAATTTTTAGTTTTCCCTTTTGCTTTTAATAATGGATTTATAATTACAGGTTACATTAAAGCTAAAAATTTAGCAACTTTGCTATATTTATTTTTCTTTATTTGATTTGTGGCATATAAAAATAATATAGTAACAAAAGTTTACCAGCATGTTTAGACACAAAACGTCTTTGACTCTTTCATCTTATGTTATTCACCAACCATCCACTTAGTTATTCAACAAGTACTTTAGTGCATCTGAATCCATGGCACAACAGGAAAACATTTTTACCCAGTAGTGGAAAAAAGGTGAAAGCTTTAGAAGTTTAGAAGGAGAAAAGTTTCTCAGTGGGCTTTTATTTTTGAAAATGAAAAACATCTCTAAAATTTTTAAACCAGTAACTTCATTATTAGTGTTTGGCATAATATTAGAGCCCCAATACACAGCATGGCCTGAAGCTTAGACTGAAAAGGCCGATGGTAAGAAAGAATTATCTGGATTTGTATTTCCTGCACTCTATTGACTGAACCAGAAGGAAGCTAATTTTTATTTTAAAATATATGGAAAAATATGGGCAAATGGGATTTTATAATTACTTATGAACTAGCAAAAAATTTCTAAATAAATGAGTTCAGAAGAGGCCAACCACACAGGTGGGCCACTGTAAGACTGCCAATAAACTAACGATAACCAGAACAGCAACTTCAGAATATATTCCTTATGTGACATAAAACCTATCATGTTGGGTCTCAGCTTTCACACCTACAAGGTATAGAAAGTCTAGTGCTTACATTTATTTTTGTGGTGTCCTAACACATAGCAATTCTCTGATTTTAAAATCACTAACATTTTAATAAAAACTAAAATTTGGCTTTCATGTTACTTCAACTCTTTGGAACACATCAACATGCATAGATAAGAAAACATCCCTGGTATTTGGCCCTTTCCAAAAGCATTTGCATTTTAAATAGACTTTTCACACAGTCCAACATCTGATTTTCAAACCACAAAATGTTATAAAACTCTTTACTGGGAGTAGACTGAGGAAGAAAGAAAATTCAAAATGAAGTATGGAATGACAAGAAAAAAACCAGAAAGTACAGGTAAAGTAGGCATAATAAATTTAAAATAAATAAATTAACAACTAGTTGCTCAACTAAACTTCATATTCTGAGGGTTGTTCTGGAAATCTATTGAAAGAACACAAAACAGGTATACTAGACTCCACAAAAATGTACAAGGGAGCTCTATATCTCACAGGGTCTGAAAACTTCTATAAAATGGGCACAGTCTTTTAAAATTAATAAATATATAAAAAAGCAATGGAACCAAAATGAAAATATTGGGAATTATGAAAACCATGAGGTAATGTAAGAAAAGAAACAAATAGAATTTCTATGCTACAGTTTGGATCTTAGATGTCTTCAAAGGCCTGTAGTGCTATTGAAGGGTGTAAGGCCTAGTGGAAGAAAATTAAGTCACTGGGGGACACTGTTCTCTTCCTTTCTTTCTTTTTGCTTCCCAGCTGCCCTGGAGTAAGCAGCTTTGTTCCAACACATTTTCTCCACTATGATGTGCTGCTCACCAATCAGAAGTGATGGGGCCAAACATCCATGGACTGAAACATTGAAAACTTTGAGCCAAAATAAACCTTCTCTATTTCTAAGTTGTCTTGGGTATTTTGTTGCAGTAATAGAAAGTTAACACATTTTATAAATGCAAATCACAGTTACTAAAATTATAAACCAATTTCTGAGCTAATAAGCAAATTAGAACCAAATGAACAACTAGTGAGTTAAAAAATAAATCTGAAATACCGATCACAAAATGCAGTACAGATTACTAAAAAGGATGTAAAAATGTGAAGGAAAAGAAGAAGATTGAGGGCCATGGGATGACAAAATTTAGCATATATTTAATGGGAGAACCAGAAGGAAAAAAATGTAAAAAGTAAGGCAAAGTAATGTTTATAAGCATCATTAGAGATGTTATGATATTAAAGAAAAGTAAGAGTCCATTAAATTAAAGAAACAGTTAAGCCCTAACCAAATAAATACAATAAAGTATATACCTATGTTTATGATAGTAAAACTACAAAACATTAAAATAAAGAAAAAGTTCATACAAGCAACTAAACAAGAAAAAAACTTCTATAGAGAGAAAGTAATTAGGCTAACAGCAGACATCTCATTAGCAACAATTAATGCTAGAATCTCCTAGAATAAAAAGATATTACTGTTGAACTGCTCACCTAAAATATCGCTTGAGTGATAGGCTACTAAATATATTTTCAATCAATTATAAACCAATTATAAACCTAAAATTATAAACCTAGGGCATGTTGCTCTGGCAAAAATACCAATGAAAACTCTCCACAAAAAAAATGGAAGATAGATGAGAAAGTTTTGAATTTTGGAGCATTTTAGATTTCAAATATTTGAATTAGGAGTACTCAATGCATAAAGTCTATGCAAATATTCCATAATTTGAATGTGTCTTCAAAATCAGAAACACTTCTAAGCATTTAGATAAGAGATAATCAATAGACACATAGATACTAGTTGTAGAGACTCAGATACAAAGTAAAACAGTGTAAACCTACTCCATGTAATGAAAAATAATTGAAACAATAAATTAATTGAAGAAAATTGAAACTAGCAAAGAGCAAGCAATGGTGCAAGATATATAGAAGGGCTTCTACTTTTAACCTGAATGGCCTAAGACAGAGAGGGTTTACCTAGTCCCTTAAACAATGAGAAAATCATACAAATGATGTAACAATTTTTCAACATAAAATGATAGGAAAACAAAGAAGTTGAGTCCTACATTTCCCTAGATAACAGAGTAGAATTTCCAATCTGCAGTACAGGTTGGAGAATCGTATGACTCAATGGAATTAAGACAGTGTGCAGAGTTTAGTGGAGCCAGAAGGTTAGGATTAGGGTGAGGGAGTATCAGGAATAAACCCTTGAAGATGAAAGGAAACTGGGCTGGGTGCAGTCCATTTTCCCAATAGCTCAAGTAGGAACACATCCTAATACCACATCATTATGTAAGTTTCTAAAGAGATTGTTGTGTTAGAAATAAGGTCAAATTCACACTAGACCAAGCACCTCTTGAACAATCCTAACAAAACTTAAAAGCAAGTCTAGAAAGAATAAAACTGATTCAAAGTCATTTAATTTCATCCCAAAAAATTCCCAGTAATTATTTTTAAAACTATATAAAAATCAATATCAAAAACACAAAATATATATTGCCCAATACCCATTCAAAAATTACAATCATGTTCTCTGCTTCTGGGAAATGATAGAACAAATAAGTACACTTCTACATATTACTCTAACAAGGTATAGCTTGAAACCATGAACATTATATATAAAGCAAACATAGGAAGATATTGAAATATAGATAGAAGAATGCAGACCACCTTGGGACCCAAGGAACAACACAGAAGCTAGTTTCCTGGATTTTCTTTTTGTTCAATATGTCTAAAATGGGTGCTAGAGAAGCCAGCAAACCAAAAAGCCAATGAATAACAAATAAACAAATGAGTAAAAATTCCCAGGACAAGTCTGTTTACATTCTCTAACTAAATGACCAAGAAAGTGGTAGCCTTACAAGGTAGACAGCTTTTGGGAAACTACGTACTATTCAAATCAAACACTGTGAAAAACACCTTCAGCTGATTCATATCCAGCCTCAACAAATTCTAAGTGAGAAGCCCAGACTTCCAGATTTCTCTTGACTGTGATGAGGTCAGATTCATTCTAGAGTTTCTGAGTCAGGACCCAGAAATATCATCATTGTCCAATAGTAGTGAGTCCCTGTTCCCCCACGGTGTCAATGAGGTTTACACAGGGAGAATTATTGGGGCAAAAATATTTATATTCATTTTCTTCTTTCAACTGTTATGAGCAGAAATTATAAGAGAAAGTACAGAAATAAATGAAGAATTTCAATATGAATCTAATTTTTTTTTGTACAAGGGATTGAACCCAGGGCACTTAACCACTGAGCCACATCTCCAACTCTTTTGTATATTTTAATTAGAGACAGAGTCTTCTGAGTTGCTTAGGGCCTTGCTAAGTTGCTGAGGCTGCCTTTGAACTCACAATCTTCCTGCCTCAGACTCCCACTAGGATTATAAGGTGTGCATCATCATGCCTGCCATGAAACTAATACTTTAATATAAATTTAGTCTATCAATGATTCCTCATTTTCATAGTTGAAACATTCCACAAATACTCTTGTCTTTTAAATGTTTGATAATGTTTTAAAACTTAAATTCTATTCCAATTTGTTTAAACAAACCATTAGACATTCAAACAAGAAGAAAAATATGACGTACCTTTACCATGTGTGCAATTATCAGTTTATGGCCATAATTACAAATTCATCCTTCAGAACTTGCTCTCCAATAATAGATTGAGCAAATTTATTAGTAAAGAATGCTATAGAAATATTGAAGGTACAGGGGCTTCTTTTCTTGGTTCTGATTATCTGTATTCTGTTTTTTCTTGCTCATGCTCTCTCTTATAACTCTTCAAACAGTGCCTATAAGAGTAGAGAACACCCAGTAATATGCCCCAGCTGGGTGCCTAGAACTTGCAATCTTTTATCAACCTCTTTGCATCAACCTAGCCCAAGTTACTACCTTGCCATGGGCCCTCCCAAAGTGAACACAAGATTTGTAGGGCTTCATGATCACAGTGGCAATCCTATTCCCTTAGTATACACACCCCGCAACATCAGCTCACCAGCATGCCTAAGATTAGTTTCCTACTTGCCTGAAAACTGGACCAGCTCTGGCCAGAGCAACCCAGAGAATTTTTCTGTCATCCAGGAGGCTGTAATGATACCTTCTCCAATAAAATCTAACTCCATCTTTGGGGAAGGGCCCCTGTTTCCAGCTTTGTAATTCCTTGTGTATTCTCTCAGTCCTAGGGTATCCTTTAGAGTTCCCTTGACATCTATACAACTACTATCCTATTGATGCTTAATAATTCCTTGTAGTATACTTTCCCAGCTTAACTTACTTTGTGGTTTCCTCTCCTGATTGGACCCTGACTGATATATCAAGTGACTGGCAAACCCATTTCTTTGTCTAGCTCCTTTGTGTGTGTGCGTGTGTGTGTATGTGCATGTGTGTGTGTGCACACACACATGCATATCCACATGTGTGGTACTGGGGATGGAACCCAGGGCCTTGCACATGTTAGGGAGGCACTTTACCTCTGAACTACATCCCCAGTCCCTTGCTACATTTTTTGAGGTTTATTTAATTTGTGGAAGCTTTTAGCCTCATCTTACCTTCTTAACTTCTGCTCTAAATATGGACAAACTGATAAGAAAGTACTGGTGCTCCTTCATCAGGCACCAGCAGGAGATAAAAACTATTATACTTTCCTTGTTCTCTTTAGTCATTAGGTTGGGAGGCCTGCCTAGGTCTCCCAAACAGGCTTGTCATGTGAGTAATAAGCCTTTTCATACCCTCTTGGTGTGGTGTCATTAATCTTGACATCTGAATCAAATTTTGTGTGAGGAGGCCCATTTGTCATTTCTAAATAACTATAACAGCCTCATAAAGTACTTGTTAAATTTTTTATCATTTTTTTCTCTAATGTACATATCACATAATTTATATTGATTAATCTTCAAGTAAACCAACTTGAGTTTTAAATCATATATGCTGCTATAACCCTTAAAGGATTATTTTTTAATTCAAATATTATTTTTTTGTTCTAGGTGTTCCATTTAGTTATTTGTCATAATTTCTATTTCTTTCCTAAAATGTGCTATACTTTCATTTTGAGCATTTCCACTCACTGTGAACATAGTCTTCTTCACTACCAATGTACAATTTCATACAAACTTAAGCTATCATTCAATAGTGGAGGAGAAATAAATATCAAATAAAAAGGTAGAGTTTATTACCAGAAGACCTTCAATAAAGAACATTATCAAGTATTTATGAGAAGAAAGGAAATTATCCCTGGGAAAAAATGGCAGCTCTGAAAAAATTATTAGTAAGAAAAACAATTAGAAAATATGTGAGAAAAAGTTAAAAACTGACAAAATGAAGGAATATTAACTTGTCATTTAGCTAGAATTAAAATATCTGTTGAAAACAGCATATAATTTCAAAGGAGAATGACAAAACTAACATTTCATAAAATGCCTACATGATTGAGGACTAGGGAAAAAATATTAGCTTTAGGCTTTGTTAAGAATGCATGTTAATGTGCTTATAATCCCAGTGGCTCAGGAGGCTGAGACAGGAGGATCTTGAGTTCAAAGCCAGCCTCAGCAAAAGTGAGGTCCTAAGCAACTCAGTGAGATACTGTCTCTAAATAAAATATGAAATAAGGCTGGAAATGTGGATCAGCGGTTGAATACCCCCCAAAAAAGAATGCATGTTAAGATAACTAGGTTATGAATTAAAAAATAGATAAAGAACAAATAACTTCCAAAAAAGTTGAAAAGAAAAACTGGACACGAATAAACAAATAAATTAATCCAAATGGAGGTAAGGAGCTGGAGAAGCAATTGAAAAGGTGAAACATAATGAAAAGACAACCAAATCTAAATGAATTAATAATACAATAAATGTAAATGGACTACACCCTTCAGATTAAGGACAAAGATGGTTAGATAGGAATAAAACTCAAAATATCATGTGCTACTTTAAAAAGACACACTGGCCAAATGTTTTCTCTAGTATGTGGATACTAATTCACAATAAGGGAGGGGAGCACTAGGGAAAAATAGACTTAGTTACCTTAGATTAGGTAGAGAGGAGTGAAGGGAAGATAGGAGAGGGGATATGGGGATAGGAAGGATAATAGAATAAAACAGACATTATTACTTTATGTACATATATGACTACATGACTGATGTGATTCTACAACATGTACAACCAGAAAAATGAGAGATTATACCCCATCTATGTTTGATATATCAAAGTGCATAAATGCATTCTACTGTCATGTATAACTAATTAAAACAAAAAAAACTTTTGAAAAAGACACACACACTTAAAACATAGGGGCATAGAAAACCAGAAAGCATAATAGAAAAAAGTTATGTCAAGAAAATTGACATAACTATATTAACATCAAACAAAGCAGACTACAGAGCCAAACACATCACCAGAGATAAAGAGGTTGCTAAATATTAGTTAGAAGTTCCATTCACCAGAAAGATACAGCAAGTCTAAACTTGTATGAATCCTAATAATATAGCCTCCAAATAGCTAAAGTTAAATTGTCAAATCCAAAACCAAAGTGAAAATTTTTTATACAACCATCTATTGAATAATAAAGATACAAAAGGCATGAATCACACAACCAACAAGCTTATGCTAATAGATATATGGAAATGCAACCTGGGTCTGGAGAAGACACAGTCTCCACAGCCATACATGGGACTCTGTGCTCTGGAACACTGTGAGCCAGCCCACACAGCTGGCTGCCACAAACTGTAAAGAATTTGAATTATA
The DNA here is from genome assembly GCA_004024805.1 of Geosciurus inauris. Lineage (NCBI taxonomy): Eukaryota > Metazoa > Chordata > Mammalia > Rodentia > Sciuridae > Geosciurus > Geosciurus inauris. The sequence goes on along the minus strand of PVHX01010629.1, from coordinate 52,838 downwards.
CAGAAACTTTCCTGATGACAATGAAATTATCTTAACATGTAATACAAAATACAACAAAGGAAGCAACACATGATGAGAAATTGTAAATTCTCTTCTAAACAACTGATGGGTCAAATAAGAATTAACAGCGAAATTGGAAAAATAAGATTTGATAATAACAAACATAATACAAAATCAAAACTAATGCAGTGTGGTTAGTAAAACAGTGATCAGTGAGAATTTATGATTTTAAGTACTATATGATGAAAAGGACCACAGAATAAATCCAAAGAATTAGAAAGGGGGTGATTAATGATATAAAAAATAAATATACTGCAGGAAGGAGAATAATAAAAAGGAAGTTCTTTGAAAAGAGTTTATTAACCACTGACAAGCATAATCATGATAAAAGACTTTAAATATCATATTGATAATTAAAAAGGGGACATAACTTAAAATACTACATAGATTGAATACATAATAAAATAATATTATAAACAATTTTATGCCAGTAAATGTAAACACACAAAAAGGGTAAATTTCTTTAAAATACAATCTACCAAATCAAACACAAGAAGAAAAAAATATTAATAGTCTTGTTACCATTAAAGAAATTTCCCCCTCCCCCCAAAAATACACCAGGCCCAGATGGCTTTACACACGTTTTTACCAACTAAGGAAAAGGCAAATCTAATATGAGTCACACTCTTAGAAAATAAAAAGGAGGACTCTCCTCCAATTCATTTATGAGTCTAACACAACCTTGATACTGACACCACACACACATACTAAAATACATGCAAATATTAGGCAATCTTACTCATGAATATTGATGTCAAATTATAAACTAAATATTCAATCCCATTCAACAGCAATACATGACTATACTAGTTTCCCATGACTGCCATAAAAGAGCACCACAAACAAGGCAGTTTAACAGAATTTATTCTCATAGTTCAGGGAGTCAGAAGTCTATTATGATGTTGGCAAGGCATGTTCCCTCATAAACCTAAAAGGGAAGATCCTTTCTTGCCTCTTTTCTGGTGGCCCAAGGCAGCTTGAAATTACAGGTTGATTTCACAGTTTGTTTAGAAGGGAGGAATAAATTGTACTTAGAGATAAATTCCAGAAAATATAAGAATGCCTGTATGGATTAAAGCTTTAAAGTTTAACTGAGAGATTAAAGATTCCAAAGTAAATAGATATTTCATGTTTGTCATAGTTTGAATATGGATTGTCCCCCAAAGCCCATGTGTTAGAGGCTTAGGCTCCAGCTTTGCATTATTGTTAAGTGGTGGAAGCTTTAAGAAGTGGGATCTAATAGGAGGTCTTTGATCATAGAGGCTTTGCCTCCTAAAGGATTGTGAGACCCTGGCACTTTCCTGTTTTCTCTTTGCTCCTTGGTTCATATGGTGACCAGTTCAGCTCTACCACACACTCGCACCATGAAATCCCCACCATAGGCTGAAAACCACTGATGCCAACCAATCATAGGCTGAAACTTTCCAAACTGTGAATAAAAAAAATAAAAAAATATAACCTTCCCTCTTTGTAAGTTGATGATCTCTGGTATTTGTTATAGTAACAGGAAGCTGACTAAGATAACTCAGTATCATAAAGATACATAAATTCCCCCAAAATTATTCTATTGAGAATTAAGTCCAAATCCCAACAAGATTTGTTGTTGCTAATTTTACTTTTGAAATTTCAAGTTGATTTTGAAATGTATTTAGAATGACAAATTCCACAATATTCCCAAAGTTGAGGAGTCCCCGCTAATTTATTTGAAGACTTATAAAACTAAATAATTAAAAGTTATGGCATAAATATAAGAATAGTAAATAGAGTTTATGGAACAGAATAGAAAGTTCAGAAACAAATCTGTTTAAAAATAGTTTGAAATCTATTTTAAAACTATAGACTTTTTTTTTATCTGAGACTTCAGATCAGTGGAGCAAGAATGAGTTACTAAAAAATGTGCTGGACATTTTAAGTTGTCCCTATGTTATTCAGTTTCCTACATTAGCCAGGCACCATGGTACATGCCTTTAATCCCAGCTACTCAAGAGGCTGAGCCTGCAGGATCACACATTTGAGGTCTGCCCCAGAAATTTAGCAGGGCCTTCGGCAACTTAGCAAGACCATGTCTCAAAATGAAATGTAAAAAGGGATGGGGATATAGTTCAGAGGTAAAGTACCCCTGGATTCAATCTCCAGTACCAAACAATAAATAAATAAATAAAAAGGAAAAAATATTTCTACATTACATCACACACATACCACTAAGAAAAAGAAACGTTACTAGCTGATTGACGATGAATGTATGAATGTGAAAGACAAAACTATGAAACTTTAAAAAGATAACATAAGTATATATCTTTATGATATAGGAGAGGAAGTATTTCTTAAACAAGACATGAAAAGTATAACCTAGAAAGAAAATATTGATAAATTAAGGTATATTGAATTTGAAGATATCTGATACTATAGATTGAAAATATGAGCTCTAAGCTAGAAGATATCTGGAATACCTATAGCTAGAAAATAACATATCAAGAATATATAAATGAATTAAGGAGAAAAGACAACCCAATTTAAAATAACTTGGATAAGTACTTCACAGAAGAGAAGAAAAAAACAATGTATATATTGGTTCCTCATTATTAATGAGAGAAATAAAAATTGTCCATAATACAATACTGTTTTATGCCAAAGTATTAGGAGAAAACATTAAAATTCAGAGAACACCCTATTAACAAGATGGATGGCAACCAGAACTCCCAGATACTGCAGATGATTATATAATTTGATCCAACCACAGTTAAATGTGAATATGAGCCTGCCCTGTGATTCAGCAATTCCACTGGTCAATCTATACCTGGGGAAACTCCTGGACATGCATACCAGAATATATATACAGGCATAGTGGTGACAGGATTACTAAGAACTGAAAAACCTGAAATGAGTACCATTATTGATTAACAGTACAAAGGAAAAATAATTTGTTATGATTCATACAAGGGACTATTATGCTATGAAAATAAATTGCATCTATTTACATCAACATGGACAAATCTGGAAAACAGAAAATTTCTATTATTTGTTGGCATGATGCAAATGTCATAAATAGGTAAATCTGAATCATGTATTATTTGTGCATATAGAAAAGTTATAAAGAAAAGCAAGAGAAATGTGAACACAAAAACCATAATCCTATTACCATAATCCTATTACCTACTACATACAAGTAAGTAGTTGGGAATAGAATGAAATCAAGGAGGGACACAACAGCAGTAATACAAGGCAATACTTTAATTCTTGACTTGGGTCATGAATTCATGATGGCTCTTTTTATTATTATTCGTTATGTGGGACATGAACTTTTATGTATTCTTTTATATACATAATAAAATTCACAATAAAAATTAAGCAAAAGGGGACAAAAACAGAAAACACATTTTGAATAAGCAATCAATAGTGTATGCATATGTATATTAAAACTGGCATTTTCTGATACCTACATTGACTCTTTTCCTTTTTACAGTAATGCTATTTTCCCTTCCTTTCATTCAAATCCATATAACACAAAACCTATTTATTATTTTTCCATTAAAAGTTCTGGATTACTTTATCAGGCATTAAAACTTGTATAAAATTATAACATTGAAAATTTGGGGAATAGGGAAGGAATAGAAAGCTAAAGGAATAATACAGATTCTACCTAGGATCAAACAGAACCTAGAAACAGTTCTGCCTACATGTGGGGACTTGTTTTATGACAGAGGGACACTGCAAAGCTCTTAAAAAAGAATTTGATAAATGATGCCTGACCAACCCATAATAAGAATGGATAATTTTACTCTGAATACCCTATGTGTCTTCCCGCAGAGCAGGAAGAGTGAGCATGAAGGACCCCATCCTTGCATTCAGGTGGCTGCATTTCAATGCCTCCTGGGCAGGTCACTTAGCTTTTCTGTAACTCATTTCATTCATTACTCAAATGGGGATGATACAATGATAGCACTTGCCTTGCAGGCTTGGGAAGATTTAGTAAAGCACAGTCAGCCCTCCATATCTAAGTTTCTGCATGTGCATGTTCAACCAACTGTGGGTGGGAAAAATTGCATCTGCATTAAACAGCTACAGATTTTTCTTGTCATTATTACCTAAACAAAACAGTATAACAACTATTCACATAGCATTTACATTGTATTAGGCATTTTAAGTAGCCCAGAGAGGATTTAAAGTACACTTTGAGATGTACAGAGGTTATGTGCAAATGTTATATCATTCTAGATAAGGAACATGAGTATCAGTGGATTTTCCTGTCTCCGGTGGCAGGGTTGGGGAGTGTCTTAGAACCCGTATCCTGGGGATACTGAGGGATGACCATAATCCATTTCAAGTGTTTGACCAAGTGCTCACCCTTGAGTGAATTCTCTATAAATGGCTAGCTTCTCAACTTATTTAACATCAAATTTCCCAAATTAAGGACTTAATGAGATACAGGGGGGGAAAGGTTTTTAAAAATCACCATTAGCTACTTTTCTCTCCAGTGACAGAATTTTGACTTTGAACAACTTGAGAGTAGCAGTCATGCCTATTCAACTTCATAAATTCAGTACCTACTACAAAACTGGCCAGTAATGAATAATTAATAAATAGCATGTTGCACTGATATGAATTAAGCAGAGAAGAGAAGGTAGTATTACTATACAAAGGGAAAGAGTCCACGTGGGTGTTAGAAAATGCCACAGCCTTCTCACTGAGTGGAAAAAAACAAAGCAGTGTTTTAAAGGCCAAATTTAATGGATTCCCAAGGTTATGCTACTGGGAAATTATGCTACTGTGGAACAGGAATTAGAATCAGCCATTTCAAAATGTAAAATACCATGGAAGATAAAGTCATAAAACATAGTATACTTTAAGTGAATAGTCCAATTAGCCAAACACCAGGGAGAACTTAAATCAGAATGTAACTTTATATGAGCAGAACAAGGAGCAACCATTAATACTTAGAAGTAAAAGCAACCAAAAAAAAAAAAAGTACCACAATTATGAGGTAATATACCATCTCATTCAAATCTAATCACCAAAGAAATAGCTATAGTCTAATGCATCTACATAATCCCTTTGTGAGACACTTAAATATCTATAGCCATAATTTAAATAATCTAAATCAGTGAAAAACAAAAGAAATGAAAAAAAAAACTATATTGTCCATCTTCACAGAATAAGATCTATGCCAAAATAGCAAGTGTTAGAGCAGAATAAAGTTCAGAATTGCTTAATTCTATAATATTGTTTGACAGGCACTGATTTCAAGGTTCATCAAAATGAAATGTCATAGAGGAATATATGAGCTAGCTGGTGTCATCATTGCTATATTGCGGAAGAATATACACTTTCCTTGAAATCCACATCCTAAACACTGTTTCAGGTGACATTAAAAATTCCCTAATTTGTCACTTTTAGAAATGCGATATAAATCTATATAAAATTTACAGCATTTTTTTCAAAATAGTTTGTCTTTTTTTAAAACTATATAGCCAAATGGTTTAAATGTCAGGAGAATTATGATGGATATTTCTCTATCCTCTAAAAACAGAATATTTTCAATTCCATGACCAGGAAGAGAATCTAAAAAGCTCTGTTCACTTTACTTTTTCATTATCATTCTGTAAATGATCTACTGTAGTATATCAAAACCAGATCTTCCAAGCTGTTACATTTCACCATCTGGTTAACCTTATCAGTAAAGCACTAGAAAATAAATACCACACATTAGAATTTCATCCATTCCACAGAGTTATCCTGACCATAGAGTTGCCTAAAACTGAGATAAATTATTATGGAGACCAGAAATGGGTTACATTAACTGTGCGTGATTGGATTCAACTGAAAGACTGGAACACATAACAAGCTCCAACATGTAACGCTAGGGACGGTGGTACAAGCACAGACTCTGACTAGAAAATGCTGGTCCATCAGCTCACCATTACCCAACACACATAAGCAAGTTGAAAATACAATTAAGGTAGAAATACATTTAGACTTTAAGAGGTTTTAAATTTAAGCATGCATCTCAATGTCATATAACATTTTCATATTCTTCTTGGATGTTTCTAGATCAAAACAGAAATGATACAAAACTTATTATAACCCTAGAATTGTTACAAAACTAACACCCATGTGATTCAAAATAAGGACTTATAAAAAGTGTGCAACTGAATTCAGAGTTAGGTCAAGAGTACAAAGCACTACCCAAAGTATAGTCCTAAAATATTCACACTTTAGCCTGAAGAATTTTTAAAATAATCACAGAAGATTTCACTGGTATTACATGAAGATAGCATTCAACATGCTATGTCCTTGTCATCTCTGTCTGAATTAAGTCCAGGCAGCAGGTGGCTTTACAAATGAAATTGTGGCACAAGAAAATTATCTGTGACTTAAAATATTCTGGAGATAATGAACAAAGAAACTGCTAACATGCTAATCAATAAACATTCACGTTTATTGGAGAAAGTAATAAGGGTGACTAGGGTTATTTTTTTCTGGTATTGCAAAACCACCTTCTCCTTTCTCTCTACACATAAATAATTAGTTTGGTGTTGCACCCACTGAGTATCCCTTGTCAGTATCCCTCCCTCAGTTTTTCCCTGCATTCCCAGAGAATGCCAAGAACATCCAAAATGCATTACCATGCAAATGTCTTGGGTGCCTTTACTATACATTTATATTGCAAGGTAATCAATAAATTATTATTTCAATATTTATTGGAATCTCAGAATAAGAAAGAAGATAGATTACACAAATTCATCTTCTGTGATTAATGGATGTTCCAGCAGAAGGCATACACTGATGGAGGAGGTCAGTATGCAGACTATATTACTGAATATTTCAACCCAGGCTGTAAATATAGTATCTGTTTCTCTTAGGGACTGTCACACTGAGTGCAGTATAAAAGGCAATAAATTTCAACAGATTAATTAACTCTTTGGTTACTGGGGCTGTGTGTCACCTATCCTGGCACCTAATAAAAATTCCTTTAATGCCAAGACATAAAGAAGGGCCTCTTTGGAAATGAGTTATTAACAGCATTTCGTGAATAGATGGAGAAATTGTAGCCGAGCCATTTAAGTGTCATAAAGTGCAGAAAAGGCTGCTGGAGGCCTCTGAGGGACGCCAGGCAATACCATAACAATCAAATCTGAGATGGAAGAGGGATTGAGCTGTCCACTCAGAATTTTTATATTGTCAAAGAGCAGCGAGGAAATAATGTGATCAAGAAGTGAATTAACCTTGTGTGTGAAAGAAAGGGGATGATCTGATGGAAAAGGCAGTAAAGTAAAAATCACTCCATAATGCCTACATTGCAGGCGAGCCATGAGGGGCCCCTAATGTCTGCAGGCTGTCAGAGAACGGATCCAGACCTCTAAGTACCATAAACCCATTACCTGCATTAGCCTATAATTGGAATACATTTATTCATGCTTTTTTAGTTCTTCAGGGTCTCCATGTTGTATACCCATAGAGTATTAATTCCTATAAATGCTCTGCCTTTGCACACACCTGAAAACTGCTAGTCAGTCGTAGGTGGGAGTTAACATTCAGTGAGAGGGAAAGAAAGTGCTGCATGAATACTACAATATTGGCATTGATTTTCCATTTCATACTATGTTGTTTAATTCAGTACTTTAGCTGCCCCACCCAAATATTCTCTGGATGCTTTCTGATGAATATCTAGCTATCACATTTTTTTATGTTTTTATTATTTTCAAAGAAAGTGTTCCAACAAGCAGAAAATAACAAATATCAAATACTGAGAGTTCTCATTTATTATTAATGCTTGAATAACTATGAATTAAAATGTAAATTTCATTTTCTATCAAGGTTATACCTCCATTTCATACCATTTATAAAGTTTTATACATAACAATCCAAAAAAAATGTAGAAATAACAATAAGATTTAAATTAATAATTTTTCTGAAGACAAAACTTTTAGCCTAAGTCATTTAGGAGAATCAAACCCCACAATTACTAGCAAGGAGGTGCTTGGCACACAAAGCATCCACCATGAATCAGACACTGCTCTGAATGCTTCACATGGATTAACTTAGGTCACCTGGATGATAACCCTATGATGTAGGTACTATTATTGATTGGAAGCTGGGACACTAAGACATTAAGTAAACTACTCAAGGCCACAGAGCTAATTTGAAATCCCAATAATTTGTCTCTTGGAATCTGGGTTCTTAGCTACTTTGCAAAATCACCTCACCACAAGGTTATTAACATATCCAACATACAACCTTAATTATCATTCTCACACAATGAAGATCATATTTGTACTCTAAAAATTAATTAATCTTAAAATTATGCACAAATAGGCATAAATCTATATGTGTTGTTCTCCAGGATTTGCCTCCTGCATTATCTATCACTGTCTTTTTCTTTCTGGCAGTGTTGCCGTCAGCTCACCATTGTGCTCAAAGTCTTCTACCTTAACCTCCATCCCTTTGATCCTACATCCCCTTATACTACTCTCGCCTGTCCATGGAAAGCTTCCCTGAGGAGTTGTGCTCAAGCACTGCCCAGCTCTTCATTCATCTCACTTCCTACTGAGTCATCAGCGTTTTTCACACCACCCCACAGAAAATGCTACGCTAAATCCAAAGGTCACTTTTATTTCCTCACTTTGTTCAACCTTTGGCAAACAGAACACAACCACTCCCTCCTTCTAGGAAATTACTTCCCCAGTGTCTTCCCTGACAACATTACTTTCTGCCTTTCTTTCTTGCCTCTGACCTTACTGAGTTTCCTTTGCCAGCTCCTCCTCCTTCACCAGAGCATAGGTGTTGAAGCTCCTCAGAGCCTGGCAGTGGTCCTCCCTCTGTCATTTCTCATTCACTCCCCCATGATCAAGTCATCTACTACATGGATTAAAAAAATCTTTTTGCTGATTATGTGTACATTTTGACCTCTTCTTTTCATTTCCAATGTAAATATTCAACTGCTCTCTGACATCTCAACTTTGATGTCTCATGGATTTCATAGACACAAAATAGAACTCTTAATTTCCCCTAAGACTCCTAGTCTTTCCCTATACATGCACCTTTACATGTGCACAATTTATGGAGGAAAAAAAATCACTTCTGTCCAGATATCTACCATCCACTTACTTAAATCAGAAATCTAGGTCATCCTTGATTCTCCATTTCTTCTCATGCTCTGCATCCAGTCCATCAGCATGTCTCCAAGTCCCTTCTCTCTCCATCTCATTTGCCAAATGTTGGTTGAAAGACAGATATTTTACCCATTTCTTGCCACCAAGAATGAGGGGAGCCAGGCTTAGTTGTACACACCCATAATCCTAGTGACTTGGGAGACTGAGGCAGGAAACAGCAAACTGGAGGTCAGCTTTAGCAACTTAGCAAGACATTGACTCAAAAAAAAAAAAAAAAAGAGTGATTTTCTTTATCTGTAAAACGACACACAAGAAGAAATGCCTCTTTTGTCCAGGACATGAGTGAAATTGCTGACAATTCTGTGGTTCTGTGAGGAGACATCACCATCATGATAATAATAGCCAAGCCGAAAGATGGTGTTTGGGGCACAGTCTTGACCAACATTGAAATTGCCCTACCTCTACATTTATGATGTGAGACAATAACTCCTCATTGCTTCAAAATACTTTTAGTTGGCTCTTGTGTTTGGGAGGCCAAAAGCCATCTAACTGACACATTTCTTTTTCATCAGCCCTCTGTATAACAAATCACCTCAAAATTTAGGGGCTTGCAACAAAAAAACTTGGTATCTTTCATTGCTCCTGAGGATCAAGAATTCAGAAGTGGCTTAAATGGATAGTCTGGTTTGGGGGGATTCAATGATGTTATGAATATACTGTTGACCAGAGTTGAAGGCTTAATTGGACAGGTGGATCTCCTCCCCAAATGGTTTACTCATGGTTCATTTGCATTCAGAACTTGGTATTTACTTTGGTAAAGGCCTCAGTTCCTTCCCATAGGATTCTCTCCAGGTTTCCGATAGTCCCAAATAACAATATGGCAGCTAACTTCTCCCAGAGTGAGTCATCTGAGACTGAGTAAGCCAAGTGTAAGCTGATCTTTCTTAGGACCCAAGCTCAGAAATCACAAAGAATCACTTTGGCCACCTTCTATTGATGAGAAGCAATCACTAATTCAAACCCAGATTTTGGAGGAGAGAATTAGGCTCCAATTTAGGGAAAAAAAATTGAAGACACTTTATAACTACAACATGCACCTTTTCTCGTTACATCCTAGTCTCAATGATCTTTCAGTTCCCAGTATTTGCTAACCTCCTTTTTACCTTCAAGTTCCTTCACATGTGAACATGCCTGCTTAGAAAATTCTTCCTCTGACTGACTTTTCCTGAACACTTTTATAAAGTGGCTTTCTCCAACCCATTAATCTTTGTCATTATCCCTTGTATGTTTGATGAAGGAAGTACTAGCTGTGGCTGATTTTTCCATTACCTCCAAAATTCCTAACACAGTATCTTATAGACAAAAGGCACCCAAAAATAGTTACTGAATGAATGTATAAATAAATGAATAAAAGTACATATGCATACATCCACAAAATATTTCAAAGAGCTGCAAAACCATTCAATAAAACCAATCAGAAGAAAATGTCTAAGATAAGGTGCTTAAGAAGTTTAATATGGAAAGTGACATTATAGCTATCTTTTAAATATTTAAAGGACTATCATTGGGGAAAAGATTAAGCTTATTCTTTATCATTCATGGAGTTGAATTAGAATGAATGAGTAAAAATCATGGGAAAACAGAGTTTAGCTGAAAAAAAAAGACTTTCCTAATGATTAGAGTTATCTAAAAAAGTCAAACCAGGCCACTTAAAAGAGAAAACTTATCATTTGAAATGTTCAAACATCCTTTAAGACAACCTGTCTGCAATACTGAAGAAAATCAGATAACTGAAAACCAATTGAACCACATGACTCTAGGTTCCCATTTTACATTCTTAGATAAGCCTTAACAAAATGTACTAGTATTTTAATGGGACTAATTAAAGACAATAAACTCCAAAAGAAATGATTTCTTTCTATACTGTCCTGCTTTTAGAAAACGTTTGTTCTTCTGATTATAAAAGTAGTATATATATTTTAAAATGTAAATGTCACATACTGATTTTAAATATTTTAAATATATACTGATATAATATAGGTATTGATCTTGGCACTAAAAACATCTTAATTGAATGGTTCACTATGAAGCATATTTGCTAATCTCTTTGCTTTCTGGAAATAATAAAGTATATAAGCCTTAGTTTCTACCTGTGTGTTAAATTGGTCTTTTAAAATCAAATAAAAGAAAAATTATCCTTTAAACAAATAACAGAAATGTCCTTCAATAGGGCTGGGGTTGTAGCTCAGTGGTAGAGTGTTTGCCTCTAATGTGTGAGGCACTGGGTTCAATACTCAGCACCACATAAAAATAAATAAATAAATAAAATAGAAATATTATATACATCTACAACTAAAAAAATATTTTTTTAAAAAAGAAATGTCCTTCAATAGGTGAATAGACAAACTGATATATCTATACTCTAGAATATTATATAAGAATAAAAATAAATGTACCATTGAGTCACAAAAAGACATGGAAGAAACTTGAACAAATGAATACTGCTAAATAAGATATGCCAGTCTAGGAAGGCTACATAGGATTCTAACTACATAACCTTCTAGAAAACATAAAACTATGAAGACAGTAGAAAGATTAGTGGTTGCCCAGCAATCAGGAGAAAGGAAGGATGAATAAGAGGAGAACTGAGGATTTTTAAAGCAGCAAAATTACTCCATATGATACCGAACTATTGGATACATGTCATTACACATTTGTCCAAACCCATAATGTGTACAATGTCAGTAATGGCCCCTAATGTAAATTCTGGATTTAAATTAATAATAATGCATCTATTGGCTCATCAATTATAACAAATGTAGCACGCTAAAGCAAGATGTTAATGGTAAGAGTAGCTTATGACTCTTTATCAGAGAGTGTGTGGGAACTCTGTACTGTTCGTTCAATGTTTGTGTAAAGCATACAAGCTCCAGATGTAATATATAAAATAAAAAATTGTGATGCTTATGCATAAATTGTTTAAAATAAGTATTAAGGTATTTAAATTGAAAAGAGAGAGGCAATAAGAAAGTGCAAAAATAGATCCAAACCTGAAGAATTGTAGAATTTAGAGGAAAAAAATATGGAGAAAAGGACATTACCTAAGCTAGAGAAACAAATCAAATGAAGGCTCAAAAGGAAGAAAACAATTAGAGAGTGTACTCCTGCATACTAATAACAAACATTATAATATTGACATAGGACAGCATGTTAGCTTTCTGTTACTGTAGCAAAATTCCTGAGGTAACCTACTTTAAAAGAATTAAGGTCGGGCTGGGGCGGTGGCTCAGTGGTAGAGCACTTGCCTTGCATGCGTGAGTCACTGGGTTCGATCCTCAGCACCACATAAAAATAAATAAATAAAGATATTGCATCCATCTACAACTAAAAAAAATTAAAAAAAAAAAAGAATTAAGGTCTATTCTGGCTCATACTTTAGGGGGTTTTGATCCATATTTAGTTGGTACTGCTGTTTTTGGGCCTGAAGCAAGGCACATCTTGGTAGGAGCTACCCACCTCATGATGTCAAGAAAGCAAAAAGAGACCAAAGAGGCCAGGGTCCCAATAACTCATTCAAGAGCACATTCCCATATGACTAGATATCCAGCTAGGCCCTGCTTCTTAAGGTTCTACCACCTCCAGATAGCACCACTGGATGGGAACTATATCTTCAATACAGGGTCCTTTGGGGACTCGTACCCAAACCGTAACAGATAGTGAAGATATTGGCTTGGAGTAAGCTATGATTTATTGAAGCATTCAACAAATATGTATATGAGGAAGACATAGTGATGGGGTGAAAGAGCTTCAAGATATTTCCAGACATCAATCCTGCTCACAGGAAGCTTGCTGAACGGCATGTTTCACCACCCCTCACAGTCATAAAACTGGTAATTACATGATTTTATAAAATAAACATGAGATCAAAAACTAGTCATGCCTCATAAAGGCTTTCTTTTCAAACTACTCAACATACACACCAAGATGATGCTCTTAATAGAGAAAACAGTTTCCCTTGGGTCTGTTTTCTTTAGCATAGAAATAGTGCTATTTAGGTCTGAAGTGTTTTGTACATTTTTATTTTTGTTTTAATTATCCACTGGTACATGAGAGATCCTTAATCATCTCCTTGTCCTACAAGCATGAGCTGCTGTCAGCATGGCAATGTTCCTTCCATGGAGAATTGGAGGACCAAGAAGGAGCAGTTCTAGCTGTCCAAACGTGGTAAGGAGTGGCAAGGCCCTGTAGAGGGCACTTGTGTGCAAGAGAGCTTCTGGGAGCTGGGAATCCTAAGGGATTATCTGATTCACAGCTACAGTGCAGGGGCTTCTTGTACAGTAACATTCTAGAAAAATGGTCAATCTCATCCCTCAGCTCATGGGATAACACACTTCATTTTGGAACAGTACTATGCTTAAAATCAGGGGAATGATTTTTTCTTAATCTCAAGTAGTCAAGTTCTACCTTCAAGACCCACATAAGTCTAATTCTTATTTAAATAATGGACATTTAATTATTTGAGGACAATAATTGAATACTCTTTTTTTGGTACTGGAGATTGAACTTAGGGGTACTCGACCACTGAGCCCCATCCCCAGCCCTATTTTGTGTTTTATGTAGAGAAGGGATCTCACTGAGTTGCTTAGCTCCTCACCATTGCTGAGGCTGGCTTTGAACTCGTGATTCTCCTGTCTCAGCCTCCTAAAGTGCTGGGATTATAGGTATGAGCCACTGCGCCCTGCCTGCATACTTTTTTAAAAATGATTCTTCATTAGGTTTGCATATCCTAGAATAGCATAATTCTGTTTGGCATAGAAATTGTTTGGAAACCTACATTTTAACTTGTACAGTGGCTAAAAGCATTTGTCATTTAAAATAACCAATTTCAAAGGAACATTTGATCAGACTGAATATGCCATGATTACATGTGATGACCAAATAGACCAAAAAATACACATTATATAAATACAGGTGAATAAATTAAAAATGTAAAAATAAAAACTTTTAAGTAAAATATAAGCATACATAAATAAACCTAAAAAGAAGCTGTACATTTTATACAGCCTGAGCTCATTTCAGCTGAATGTAGTTTTTTCTTCAACTACCAAACCTAAGAAATCTCCTCAGATACAACATTAGATATCAAAGGTAGACACAACATATGCATTATGCTATCATCTTAAGTTTTTTAAAAGGAAAAATAGATACACATGTATATTTCTTATGCATGTAATACTGTGTGATACTCCTAAAAATATGTTAAGCTTCCAGTGATACTAGTTGCCTTAGGAAGGAAACAAGGTGAATAAAGCCAGATGTAATCAACCTTTGATGAGATGTGCTTTGCAACTTTTGTATTTTTAACAGTGTGAATACATATTGTAGTTATAGATAACATTAAAACATAAGGAGATATTATAATAAAATATAAAAGTAATTACAGAATTATACAAATGCCAAAAACAACATGCCTAACACTTTTTTGTCTGACCGTAAGTAGGATCATAGATTGTTAATTAAGCACAAGGGAAAATGAGATAATCCAAGAGTTGGATTCAGTCCTCAAATTGCTGACTTTCTTCCAAGGTTCAGATCCAGAGAAAGATGCATCCTTGTATATGCACACATGGAGGAAGTAAAATAATGGAGGAAGTTCAAATCTAGAAATCACATTTCTATATTAAATGTAATTATCTTTAATTTTTCAAGCCTACACATATTTCATCCAGAATTAAATTGTATATGTAAGTTGTAGCCGGGGGTTTCAAAATAATTTTAAACTATGATATCACTGCTCATTTTAGCAATCCAGTAACTAACATATTCAATGTTATGCTGAGATTAATAATCAGAAATACTTTTTTAAAAGTATGGCAAGTTAACCTTCGAATTGTAGTGTTTCTTTCATGAACAACTATTAAAAAGTTATTTTCTTCCATTGTTTAGGTTCATAATGTGACCGAATGACTACAAAATGTTTCCATGAGTCATGAACCAATGGAATAGCATAGCCCAGGTGTCCTTGAGAAGCCCAGTTATGCCAAGAATTTGTTATCTGATAAAATCCAATGACACATTTAGAAATCAATCTCTCAACTAAATATATTACACACCAATTTTATCAAATACCTACTAATTATCAAGTTATAAGCAGAAACCATCAAGAGTTATTGAAGATACTCTATTCCATATTCCTCACATATAAATCCTTTAGCATACAGCACTGAGTGCTCCTATATGACAAATACTACCATACTACTAAATTCACATTAGACAATATGTTGCTCAGCTTTCCATCACCTATAACAAATTACCTGAGAAATTAACTTATAAAGAGGAAAGGTTTTTTGGCTCACAGTTTCATAGGTTTCAGTCCATGGCCACTGGGCCCTGTTGCTTTGGGCCTGTAGGAAGGCAGTGCATCATGGCAGGAGCAGCTGATGCACTAGAATGCTCACCTTAGAATGGCCAGGAAACAGAGAGAGGAAGACCTACATCCTTCAAGGGCACATCCCCAATGACCTAATCCCCAATGACCTGATCTCCCAGCAAGTAGGCCCCACCTCTTAAAGGTTCCACCACCTCCATAGCACCACAAGCTGGGTACCAAACTTTTAACACATGGGTCTCTGAGAAATAGTTATGATCTGACATAACAGAACACGAGGATAAACAAAATATGGTCACTGCCTCTAAGACCTCTTAGCCTCCTGGAAAAGACAGAACTATATAAACACTGCAAAATGTCATGATTGCTGCTATTAAAAGAGAAAAAAAAAATAGACATAAGAATCACGGTAGTCCTAGGAAGGGAAATGTTAATCTACTCAGCAAAGAGGGAAATAGGGAGGGTGATCTTTAGAGGATGGCAACTTCTCAGTTAAGTTTGGAAGTGGAAGATCTCATTTGAATTCACATCTCTTTATTTCTATATAGTATTCAATTTTTTATACTGTTCCATAATAACTTAATCAAAGATCATTTATACTATAACTAAATCACATGCTTGTGAGATTTAGTAATATATTTAAGAAGTATCTAACAATTACCTACTCCACAGAATAAAGACAGACCTCTTAATCTCTAACATTGTACCCAAAGCACTTAACACTTGTACACATGCATGGTATAATATAGATACATGTATATTAATTTACACAGTTTCACACAGAAGTTAATAGATACCATAGCTAGTAAAAAGTATTATTTCAAGAACAAAAGTCCAGTTCAGCTTATTTGCAAACACTGATATCAAAAGTTTATTAACTAAGCAGTTAGACTGTGCTGCTGCAAAACTATTATCCCAGAAAGATATAGATCAGAACCAAGGATGAATCTTGTCATTATTGCTGTCTCTTTCATTTAAAAGAATGTGTTTCACACCATGTACAACCACAAAAATGGGAAGTTATACTCCATGAATGTATTTCAAAATACATTGTACTGTGATGTGTAACTAAAAAGAACAAATTGAAAAAAATAAAAGAACATTTCAGATGGCTTACCTTGCTTAATGCAGGTAATTCAATACAAAAACAGGTTGGCTACTTGGGCTGTCAAAATATTATCTTCCTCAGGTGTACACAAGCAATTAAAATCTCTGATGCTATGTTTGATAGGTGAGAAGTAAAGTACAAGAGCACACCAAATGTCAATTCCCAAAAGGTAGCAAAAGACCAAGTTTGGCACTGTAATAGATAACTCTTACTCTTTCAGATAACTGAACATATTGTGGCAGTCATTGACTCTGAAGGAAGAAAAACACTGTACTCATGTCTCAGAGCCAATGGCAATATGCTAGATAATGTTCAGTGGATACTGACATCTAAACAGTATTTCGTGCAAAAATGCAGCTCGTGCAGAACTCCTGGTATTCTCACACAAAAAAAAAAAAGAAAGAAAAGAAAAGGCAAGGGTGGGTAAAGGAAAACACCATCTTCTACATCATGAAATGCAAAAGTGAAATTAACCAAAATGCTACTACTTTTCTACAAGCCATGTTGGTCCTGAGAGTTTTCCTTTTTGGATGATGAATCCAATAGACTGTTACTACAAGAAGACAGTATGAAGCAGTATTTCCCTTTATATACAGATGAAGCAGTATTTCCCTTTATATATTAGCCCTACCACAGATTCCAATTGCCTAATGTGTGAAAGCTGTACATTCTATTTCTCAAATAAAAAACTGTTTTATATTATTGCTAAATTGCATCAAAATAACCACCCACTATAAAAACAGAATGCGCACGCACACACACACAAGCTTATTTTGTGAAATATTATTATCATAAAATCAAACTAAAGGCAGCTGATCCATGGTCACATATTGCTTACTTATGATTAATACTGATTTAAAGAACTTCAGATAGGGAAGAGACCTGTTAAGGGTTATTGGAAAAGAGACTTAAGCTACTTGCTTAAAATTCAACTGTCATGTTAACAATTTATGGACCTGATTATGTCTTCAAAATGAGCCATCATCCAGTAACAACTCCAGTAGAAAGACACTAAATTTTTATGATATGGTATAATCATATTGGCAACCAGACATATAATATATACATGACTCAAAGAAGAAACAATTCACAGTAAACTACTAAGCCCGATTTTTTGTAAAAAAAAAAAAAAAAAAAGAAAAGAAAATTTTGTTTTTAGTAATAATTCAAAAAGCTGAGAAAACTTCATCACATTTAACTTCATTCCTGCATTTTCTTCTTCCTCTAATAAAAAGGACGCACATGAATATTTTAGGCAGGTATGTATATAGAAATGCACTGTAATACTTTTAATAAAATAAAGTAGGGTACTCAATCATTAGAAAAACAAATGACTCATGAAAATGTAAGCTAATATTTTTATAGAGTTATAAATTTATCATTGTAGTTACATGGCTTTTCAGGCCTTGCTTATAATATTTTAGTTTGACTTTAGCTTTTAAAAAGTAGTTATTTCCCTGAGCTTTATATCCAAATATCTGAAAAAATTAAAGGCAACAGCCACATCATATACCTCTTCAGAATTTATTCAGTTGTATCTATTCGACTGCAGAAATCTTTCCTCTAGGGTATAGACACAATAGAAATAGGTAGTCCTATCTTTCTATCATGAATCAGTCCAATATTAGTTATAAACAAATGAAATTGAACCAAATTTTTCCTTTCTTCATTGATTCCTTTTCTTTGAAATGCAAAAATATAATGTATTTTGAAAGTTTTTATGTTAACTATATATAATGTATAGTACATTATGTATATATTTATCTATATCTGATATTTTGTATGTTTAATGAATCTACATATTATGCCATTAGTTTTTTTAATTGGTACAATGGATTGAACCCAGAGGCACTTACCCACTGAACCACATCCTTAGCCTTTTCATATTTTTAGAAAAAGGGCCTAAGTTGCTGAGAATGGCTTTGAACTTGTGATCCTCCTGCCTCAGCCTCCCAAGACTAATTTCTTTGCAGAGCTTCAGAATGTATTTCACACTTTGATCTGAGGTATACTTTTTAGTGTTAAATATAGAAAAATTACCTTTTACAGCAATTATAATTAAACAAAAATTAGTGTTCCACAGACTAGAATTATAATAAAATCTTTTGATAATTACATAAATCAGTTTAAAGAGATCTAAAATTGCAAACTATAATACATTTTATAGCCAAATGAAAGCTCTGCTACTAACTGTAAACATTTAGTTTATTCAATTACGTGAATGAATTAAAACTTGTAATTTCCATAAAAGTATTTTATGTAAAATTTGTTGATGGACATTTTAATACTACTCCTCTTGAAATAAGTACAAGAATGATTTATTGAACTCTGGGTTTGGTAAGAAGCAACTGTTTTTATTTCAAAGATGCAGAATGGCCATTTAATCTCTGCTGCAGTAGTGTCTCCTAATTTACCAATATGGTGCCACTAGAAGTGTAAAATTGTTGTCCTAACTGAGCTACTGTATCAAAGATCAAAAGTCTTTCATATCTCTGGAGGATCATTTCTACTTAATTCATTTGAAAATATTTTAAAAATCACTTTTAGATAGAAATTAAGTTTCGTTTTACAAAAAATGTATGTCTTTCATATGGGGAACA
This sequence comes from Geosciurus inauris, assembly GCA_004024805.1. Taxonomy (NCBI): domain Eukaryota; kingdom Metazoa; phylum Chordata; class Mammalia; order Rodentia; family Sciuridae; genus Geosciurus; species Geosciurus inauris. The sequence goes on along the minus strand of PVHX01010629.1, from coordinate 33,572 downwards.
GTCACAATTTGTGTCCAGGAAATATATGATCAAAAACAACTCTCTGCAGGAACAATTTTCATCTTTCACATGTCCTAAGATGCAGAATATAATCTCCAAGACAGTGCAGGCACATCTTTAAAGTATTGAATGAGAAACATCTGTCATCCTGCAATTAAATATCCACTAAAAATAACTTTCAAAAGGAAAGGCAAACTAAAAACCTCACAACATATGCAAAAGTTAACTCAAAATGGATCACAGATCTAGATGTACAATTTAAAACTAGAACATTTCTAAAGGAAAATGGAAAAATCTTTGTGACACAGAATTAAGCAAAGTTAAGTTAGGTATGACACAAAAAATACAATCCACCAAAAATGAATTTATTTATAATTAAGACACACCAAAATTAAGAACTTTTACTCTACAAAATACCATACCACAAGAATGATAAAATAAGTGTCAGCATGAAAACATTCACAAGATGCATTGCTGATAAAAAGGCTGTCATCTAGAATATATAATTTCAGCATATAATACAATAATAAGAAAACAAAAAATTTATGTGAGGTGATGGAGATGCTCATTTGCTTGACTGTAGTAATCATTTCAACTATGCATGTGTATGAAAGAATCTCTGTTTTACACGTTAAATACAGTAAAAAAAAAGAAAAAATAAAATATTTGAAATTTAAAAAAAAATTAAAGGAAACAAAAAAATCCAATGAAAAAAATTGCCAAAAGATTTGAGCAAATGCCTCACCAAAGAAGATCAACACAGGTCAATAAAGCAGGTGAAAGATCTTCAGTAAGTCAATAAGCATATCAAAGAAATGATTAATATGATTAGTCATTACACGATTACAAAACTGAAATCCCAGTCGGATTCTATTACTATTAAAATAGCTAAAATAACAATGAATGACCATTACAGTCATCTTAGCAAGGATGTGCTATGGGGAGCAAACAGAATTCTCATCCCCTGCTGGTGGGAATATGCAACGTACCACTACTTTGGAAAATATTTCAGCATTATCTTAAAAAGAAAATGCATGATGAAATCATTCCACTTCCAGGTACTCACCCAAGAGAAAAAAGAACCCAGGTCCTCCCAAAGATTTGTGCATGAATGCTCAACCGTAGCTTAGGGAAGAAGAGCTAAAACCTTGAAACCACCCAAATGCCCATTAACAAGTGAAATGGATAAACAAATTGTGTAATAAATGCAAAGAAACATTATTGAACAATAAAATGAATTTATTTCGATAAACACAACAACATGGATGACTTCAAAATAATCTGAACAAAAAAATGTTACATGGTAAAAAGAATTTTGCCATCATTAAAGTTACCAATCAGTTGATGATGAGTGACTCAAGATTATCCTTGTAGGCCTCAGTTAATCACACGACCCTTGATATGGGTCTGAAGGTCAGAGACAGAGCAAGTCAGGGTTTTGAAGCAGTAGAAGGATCTGAAAGCCATCATTGCCTTTGTACATAGAGGAGACCACTTAGCAAGAACAGGTTTTCTCCAGAAGCAGAGAGCAGCCCACCAGCTGAGAGCCAGCAAGAAAACAGGGACCTCAGTCCAATAACTGCAAAGAATTGGATTCTGCTAAAACCTGAATGAAGCTGAAGATAGACACTGAGCTCTAGATAAAATGACAATCCTGGCCAAAACCTTGATTTCAGCTTTGTGACAAGCTCAGCAGAAAACCCATCCAGTGCACACCCAGGGTTTTGACCTCAAAATTAAATGGTGTTCAATTGCTAAGTTTTCTAGAATATGTTTAGTAGCCATAGAAAATATACATGTCAAATCTGTGAGAAGTATTAGAGAAATATCAATATTCAGCAGGAAGTAATTTGCAGGATGGGTGAGAGGAGTAGCAGATCTTGTTGGTCTCATTTGTCTTGTACTCCAGTGTCAGGCAAGCCCACTCCATGACCACAGTGGACCAGGACAAAAACACAAGACTACGCACTAATCATGCCTGAACGCAGACACAAACAAGAGCACTGTCTAAACCACAAAACTCCACTGTCCAAACACCTCCCTATCTGGACAAATCCATGTGACAACTAATTCTGGACTAGTTGTAACTTGAACTTTCCTTTGTTCTTTTCTTCTTATAGGTTAAGAATTCTGAAGAGACTCAAACTTAGGATAATCTATGTCCCTGACAAGACAATCCCAGAGCAAACTCACTTCTTAAAACTTTCCTGCAAGGCACCAGACAAGAGCCCTAATCCTGTCCTTCCTAATGCTCTCTTACCAAGGTGCATCACAATTCCCCAGAGGGTGCTTCCTCTCTCACTGCAATGAATCAGTTAACAGAGCATAGGCAGTATCCCACAGACCCTCTACCAAAACACTTTCTCAGGCTTTGCTTGCTGGCATGAGGAAGGCTGGAAGTGAACCCCTGGGAAAGTTAACAACAAGAGGGGATAGTCAAGTATGTAAATTGGTGAACTAAAGGAAGAAAAGGAAGAAGCAAGCCCTGAGGCTGTACCTGAGAGGGCTGTGTTCCATGTAGAAGGAACAGTAGATAACAAAGCACTGATGCTTGGTGTACTTGAGAGGGTTAGATGGGCTCTGAAGAGTAGCTTGGACATGACCAACCAAAAACAAGTGATAAGCCAAGGTAAGGGTTGTGAACTTGGAGTAAAATTGTTAGTCATCAAAATGTTCTGAGAACAGGAGTAGCATATCCTGTCACAGATTCTAAAAAGATCACTCCAGCTGTTGAGTGGAACTAAGCTGTAAAGAAAGGGAACGTTTGAAGGCTACTGTGATGATACCTCTTATACTGTAAGTTTTATACTATCACTTACTCTCTCACATGCCCTTGGGCAGAGAGCTCATACTTGTAATTTATGGATTATGTATGTGACCTCAATGTATGTCCATTGATAAATAATTATTGTATAGCTTACAGTAATACTAAATCTACATTATTCAATTTTAGTATATCATTGGAAGTCTTTGTCATTTACAATCTCTTTAGAAAATTTGTTAAGAAATTTACAAAATTCTGGAGTATTTGTTTCAATATCTGTAAAATGCTGATAACCCTGGCCAACTTCAATTAGTAAGAATTAAACTGAAAATGCCTAATCAGATCCTTTCTCACCACCACTTAAGAGTTGTTATCTGCCTTGCTGTAATAAGAACCCTCACTTTTAACACAAAACACAAATCCTGCTGTTACTGCAAAATTCCTGAGAAATTTTAAAAGTGTACACAACTGATTGGATTCTGACATTTATCCTTTCCTGGCACCTGAGGCAGACTCTCAAATACTATCCCTCTTCATTATGGTAAATTTTTTTTGTTTTTTTACACCATTGTTACCTAAAAACCACTCATCACCAATTCCATCTTGTTTTTTACTTCATTACATCTCCGTGATTATGGATGTAGCCTTACATTTCAACAGTTAAGGGGCAGTCAAAACAATGGTAAGTTTGACAGGTTCCGAGAAACCCCGTTGCTACCGCTACATGCTGAATTACAAGGTCAGAAACCAAGTTTACTTCAATCCACCTTCATCGAAAAGGCAGGTATGGGGCGAAAAGAGCAGAGAAAGGTGCCCTAACGCCGCTTCACCTCACTGAGATCAGGTGGGGTGAGGAGGGAACCCCAGGATCTTTAAATCCGGGTCCAACATTCTCCATTTGGCCGCCTCCTCAAATCTCAGTCCAGGGCCACCGACGTGGAAGTCGCCTCCCTAGCGGGCACCCAGACGACTGGGCATAACGGGGACACCCGGGCCAGGAGGGAACACGCGGGACGCTGAAGCGTTCTCAGTGGACCAGCTATAGCTCTGTCCTCTCCCTGACTGGGCTCTCTGCGGATGGCGTCCCACGCTCCGGAACACACGGAGCAAGCGCAGAAAGCACCGGCGCGCGCGTCGACGTCGGCCTCGGGCCGGGAGGAGGCGGGGTCGCGCTCCTGCGCACGCGCGCAGGGACACATAAGCGGAAGTGGCGCGTGGGTGCCGGTGATGAGAGCGCCTTCCGGGGAGGCGGCAGCGGCTGTGGAAAGTCCAGAATTAGGAGAGGAGGCGGAGGAAGAGGAGGTGATGGCGACCGACCTGGGGAGGGGGCGACGCTCCTTCTGGCCGAGGCGCCGTCCGGGCTAGGGGTCACCCAGGTGACATGCTGGCTTTGGGGTGGGCGTGCCCCGGCGCCCTGCCGGTGTGTGGGACCCAGAACCCCTGTCCCCCAAAGACCGCAGACAATGCGGGTGTTCCCCAGTCAGAACGAGTTTTCCAGAAGTGGGTGGTTTCCTCTTTAAAAACAGACCAAAACCACCTGGAGCGGTTTCCCGGAGGAGCATCTGCTTCTCTTACCCTTTTCTCATCGGGCTGGCAAGAATACCTTCAGGCCACTGTGGGCTCCCTGGGTGGAGGCCAGCTCCGGGGGTCTCTGGAGAACTGTCAGGCTCCTGCTTTTCCCTAGACCATTTGCAATTAAGAATCACTTCCGGGTTCTACCTTTTGTGGGGCCTCCACGGTTCTGTGATGCCCATTTCCCTTGCCCTGGGAGATGACTGTTCTTGCCGGGCTATTAAGTTTATGTCACTGGAAGTTCTGCAAGTTCCTCCAGTCTTTGCAACTGATTTGCTACCTTGTCTGTTTTTCTTTCAAAGGAGTATTGAAAGTAAACGTTAGAATCATTTGGTGTACTAACAGAATTTTCCAAGATATCGGGCATCTGCATTTCTTATACAGTAGGTTACCCTGTATCTAGAAAATTAAACGGGTTTTGAAAGAAAATGATTATGACAGTTTGAAACTTGGAAGAGGATGCAACTATCATTTGAAAATAATTTAGGTAGTGTTATTTGTACTTAATTGGTACATAAAATCCTAAGATTAGCATTCTCCCTTGGGGAAAAATAACTCAAATTGGCACTGTGTCTCGAACTTTGTATAATGAAGTGTGTAGAAAGAAATGAGACAGACTCTTGTTTTTCAGTACTCCATAGGCCTTGATTGATATCCAGACTGCAGTTAATCAAGGGATAATTGCACTTTTATTTCTAACATTGTATGGAGTCATGTTTCTCAGGTTATTTGCACAATGATGACAGATTTTTTCTTACCTTTTTTTTTTTCTTTTTTTGTAGTGGGAGTCTTTTTCAGATTAGAAAAGAGAGATTGAGAAATAACTAATTTTGACTTCTGTGGGTCATTATAAGTCAACACTGTCACTTTATAATTTTGAAATGTCCAATGTGTGCTAGAGATGCTACCTTTTAATTCCATTTTAGCTGTTATTTATACCTTCAAGGAACTAACGGTAGGTATGTTTTGAGTTTAGGAAGAAAACTCAGGCAGTGATTCACACTTGTGGCTTTTTCTATATTAGTTTCATGGGTTATTATGAAGTTCTAAGGCAAAGCCAAATATTGTTTAATTTGAAAATTAGTTTTAATTCCTTTTTGATTCTTCTTCTATAGATGGTAGTTAATATCAGTCCTTAATGTTTGAAATGGAATGGAGATGGCAAACATTAGGGATCACAGTTTCTTAGTGTAAGAGGCCTTCATCAGTCATGCGTCGTGATCAGCAGTGTGCAGATTAATAATACAAAACTGCATCATTCTAAAGGAAAGGTGTTGAAGGGCAGGTTTTGTGTTATTGATGCCTCAAGTAAGCAAGGGAAGTAAGTTTATTTCCATGTTCATTTCAGGTGCTTTGTGGGAAATTCAGGAGAGATGTTGGTATTTTTGCACACATGTTTAGAAAGGATAGTGCTGGAGGAATTGAACTGCATGTTAAAGATTGCAGTTTTTAACTGCAGATTGCAGTTCTGAGATTGTAAAGAAGTGTGTTGGGAGAGCTAAAAGGTGGAAAGGAGCAGAATGCTGTTGATTGGATGATGATTACTGAGGTGCAGGGCAGTTCTTCATTTAATATCTGATATTTTGTTATGTGCTTGAACAGCATGTGAAGGCGACATCATCTCTTGCCTTAAGGAACTCAAGTTTTTATAGGAAAAGCACACACAAAAGTCATGCTATTATGATTTAGATATTTGCAAACTATATATTTACATATTATATGTATATAAACTGTGCTGTAAAATTCTAGAACAGCAATTAGTTTTTAATGTACAGGGTCTTAAAGTTGCAGCACGGTCAGATTTCATTTTCAGTGTGAAAGAAAGAAGAGGAAATTATATACAAACTAATCTGGACAAGAGAAAACAGCTGTTTGATGGTCTTGCGTCAAATATTTTTAGATATACTTGTGGATGTAGAGTCAACAGGAATCTCTGTAGGATGTACATGTGAAGAATGGGAAAGAATCTTAGGGTAACTCCCAGACTTTGAGCTTGTGTTTCATACATTACATAAGATTGGGAATATAGGAAGAAGAAAAGATTTGTTTTCAGGGGAAAATGATGAGTTCATACTTGGACATTTTTAATAAATGACAGAATTTCACTGAGATATTAAAGAAGCATTTGGAGAGAGGTCTGGGTCAGCAATACAGATCCATATTTCCAGTTGCACTTCAAAGAGTGAATCAGCTTTAGCACAAGGGACCACACCAGCAATATTTCTAAGCAGTTGTATAATGATCACTGTTTTAGTCAGCTTTTTTGCTGGTGTGACTAAAAGGACCCAGCCAGAACAATTGTAGACGAGGAAAGGTTTAACTTAGGGCTCACAGTTTCAGAGGTCTTGGTCCATAAAAAGCCGGCTTCGTTCCTTGGAGCTTGAGGTGAGACAGAACATCATGATGAAAGAGTGTGGCAGAGGGAAGCAGATGACAAGGTGATCAGAAGGCAGAGAGAGACTCCACTCTCTAGATAAAAAACATTTACCCCATAGCCATGCCCCCAGTGAACCACTTGATCCAGTCACACCCCACCTGCCTCCAGATTACTCAGTTAATTCCATCAGGGATTGATTCTCTGATTAGTTTAAGGCTATGACCCAATCATTTCTCCTCCAAATCTTGCATTGTTTCACATGTGAGCTTTGGGAGGACACCACATCTAAACCATAACAATCACTAACATACATGTACTTTCATACTATATGCTGAGCCCTTTTACATTTATTTCATACAGTCGCAGCAAAAATCCTATGGTAACCATATTTTTAACTTAACCACCCTCCCATTCCTTTCTTAGAGATACAGAACCTAAAGCTCAGAAAGGTTAAATAATTTGCCCAAGACTCACTTAAAAAGCCCAATCCTGAATTCAGATCTGTCTAAATTCCAAAGCACCACACTATACTGCTTTCTTGAAATATTAGCTATAATTGTATTCATATGCTTGGCGTTTTGCTAAATTACACACATCACAGAAGAAGGTAACTTCTGGAGAAGTATTTTTTTTTTTTTGGAGAGGTATTTTGATACCAACAAAAGCGGGAATGAGATTTTGTATAAGCTTTATTCTGTATGTGTGTTATAAGTACATAATCATTTTGCTTTTCTCAGTCTCTCCAAATTCTGTAAGATTTTCAGTTTTTCCCGTAAAGCTTGCCAACACCATAGTCTGTTTCAAGCAGGGGGTGAATGATTACAAGCTGAAAGTTTGAGAGTATTAAGAGTAAGGACCAGTTTGTTTTATCCAAATACTGGATGCAGAGACTACTAGAATGTGATTCTTCTCTTTCATTCTGTCTCCTCCCAACTGGGGGAGTTAGAGAGGTGCCACAAAGGAGACATTAAAGCTGAACCTCTAAACCTGATCCAGAGAAAGGAGACCAGGTAAAAGGACATCATAACCAGAAGACAAGGATATTTGAAAATCAGCGATGTTTTTCAGGAATGAAATATTGGTGGTTTAGGCTTCATTTAAAGAAGTAAGGGTAAGGGAGCTTAGAAGCTTATATTCTGCCAGGTGTTTTTAAGTAGTGCTCCTTTGTCCATGCTTATACATAGCAAATAATTGTTAAAATTTTTGTTCTACATTCAAGCACAGGTTTGAAGAAATATTTAGTGAAGATAATTTATTTTTACTAGGTTTTCTTTAGTTCATTATAATTATACATAACAGTGGGGTTCATTGTGACATATTCATATTTGCACATTACAAAATCTGCATTTTATTTCCCAGTACTTTCCATTTTCCTCCCTTCCCCAACCCCTTCCTCTATTCTACTGGTCTTCCATTTGTTTATTTTTTTACTTGGTGCATTACAATTACACAAAAAAGCAGGATTCATTAGATAAAATAATTTAAAGCATAGTTTATAAAGACAGTCACATCTCAAGGTTATCCTACAAAACAGTGTAAAAAGTCTTAACTGAGAGATAACAATGATTGAAACATAGCGTGAGAACTGAGAACAAAGTAGAAGGAAGATAAAATAAGTAAAGGAAAAGAAAGCAAAATTTTGTAAAACTACACATTCTCTATTTAGAAACGTAGCATGGACCCCATAAAATAAAATGCTTTGGTGACAAGTGTTCTTAGTTACAAGTTGTATTCAGAGCCTTGGCCCTCATTTGAGTTAGGGCCTAAATCACCTCTGTAAATTAGTACATTGGGAATGATCATGAAGAGGCAACACTAGTTCTTACTATTTTAAACTGGTAGTTTCTATTAAAAGATTTCCAAAGTGAAGCTCCCTGTCAAAATTGTACTTACCTCTTCAGCCCTTAGTGTATAAATTTTCATTGGTTTTTCTTCATAAATGTGTTCTAATCTTTGTCATTAATTCTTGAGTTTCCTCAACCTTTACATGGAATTCATACTTCAGTTTATTGAAATCCAAAGAGAAATTGACAGTCTTCCAGGATGCCTCATATCTTTTTGTTTTTTTTCCCACGGACTGACAAAAGATGACACGTTTTCCAGCCTTTTACACCCTGGAGACTTTTAAAATTAAAATGATCTCCAAAGAAAAAGAAATACGTTAGCCTAGGAGATGCTGTTACTAAAACATATTATTTATTCTACAGTCTCTGGTAAATTAGTTTTTTAAGCAACTTACAGTTGGGTGACTTTTAAAATGTTACTGGAAAATAGATTTTACAGTTGTTTTAGTATTTAAAGGAACACCATTTATTATTTACTGTTCTCCAAGAAAAGATTGACTAATGTTAAGAATGTTATGCACACGCTATTGTAGGCTTCAAAAGTTATCTGTTTACTAGATATAAAAAAATAACATCCTGCTTAGTTCTTTGACAGAGTAGCTTTTGCTTTGTTGCTATGGAAAAGAGTATAGTATATATCCAGTTTAGTGATGCAATTGTCTTTATCTAGTGTAAATAAATTGGCAGGTGTTTTGCTTTTGATTATTTAGAAGCTGGAATTGAGGAGTTAAGATACTAACATCCACAGAATCAGCCTCATCTACACAATTTTATAATTTGGATTAGTATTTGGAGTATAATATATGGTATAAACATTTTACTTTTAATTGTATATTTCCTTCTCTAGGACTTGGCACAGCAAGCAGAAGAATTAAACAGAAAAGACCAAACCAACAAAGCTAACTCCCGAAGCCCTGAATGCAGCAAAATAAGAACAATGGACCTTAAGTTCAACAACTCCAGGAAATACATCTCTATCACTGTGCCATTCAAAACCCAAACAATGTCACCACACATTAAGTCAATTGATGACATTATAGTACTTGGCATAAATCTCAGCAAATTTAACAAATTTACTCAGTTTTTCATATGTGTTGCTGGAGTTTTTGTATTTTACCTAATTTATGGATATTTGCAGGTAAATAGTTATTTGTAATATGTTAATTATTTATAGCAGTTAATTTCAGTATCAGCACTTATTAAAAGTTTTGTCAGTGATATTTTTACCAACAGTTTACCAGTTGATTTATAAATTTGAATTTTTCATAGAGTAATACAAAAAGGACTTCTTAAAAGGGTTACTGAAAATCACATTTTCAGAGTTAAATATTTTAAGTGGGGAGGAAAGACAATGATCTTGAAAATTTTAAGTTATTAAAATAAAATTTTAAATATTAAACAAAATGTAGGTAGTTGTAGCCATATGTTAGTTTTTAAGAAGAAGAATGCTTCAAGTATTTGTTGATACCTGGGAACACAATTTTTTAATAAAATTGAATCATAGCACAATTTATTCTCGATTGTTTGAGCTCAATGATAAAAGATCTTTCTACAAAAATATACCATGATATTTTATGATTTTTCTAAAAATTTCATTAAATTAATGGCCATTTAATTAATGAATGTTTTCATCCTTTAGCAACTTAAATTTTTAATACAACTCCATAAGAGAAGCTTTGTAATTCAAGAAAAGGAATGATGTCTTTTCTTAAAACATACCATTTCTGGTGTACATTAGTACCAATACATTAGGGTAATTTAAAAAATATTACTCTTCCATTGTTTTATACAGATGAATTGTAAAGGTTAAATGTAAATAAGGTAGAATTTTGACTTATTTAGCTAGCTTATAAGACTGCCATGAAGACTATTAATGTAAAACAAAACATGAATGAAAATATTAATATTTACAATTGATTTCTGACTAGAAGATGATATAACTTAAGATGTAATTAATAAGAATTAAAAATAGAGATGAGAATTTCTTGTTGAAACTTTCTTTTCCTTCAGCAGTCCACCGTTACGAATAGCTTGGCACCAAAGGTAGCTATTGCAAAGGAAAATGAATTTGAAATTTACCTTACAAATTTCATTAGATGCATTTTTTTCATGTTTGATTAAATATTTTTGATAACCTGTGTGCCAACTTTTAAATTAGAAAAACCACTGCAAATTACATTTGTAGTTTTACCACTTTTACTTTGTGAAAGTGACATTGCTCTTAGCTCTTATGTATCATCAGATATTGAAATAGTTCAAGGAAAATGGTTAGGGTTTGCTAATGTAAGCGATATATACATACACGCACACCCGCACATAAGGTAGACAATTTGATTTTTTAAAAATTAAGCCAGATAATTTCAGTAGAATGACTCTTAATGACTTGTTAAAATGACTTATTAATGAATGATGTAAATGTTACTTTGATACAATACTGTGTTTAGGGAAAAGTTTTTAAATCTGTGGCACGAGAATTTTAAAAAATAATATTGACTTGAACTATGTTTCCATAGAAAAATAGCCCTAAGATGATAGACTTCTAGTGAGATATGCTCTCTAATAAGTTCTTGAGTCAGTCACCTTTTTCATTGTTTGGGGCAACTTTTAATTTTGGTGTTTTTGTTTTGCTTAAATAAAGAAGCATAGCATCATGTTGCTTTAAATTTTCTGCTGATTTTCATACCTGGGTATATAGTGTCAGTTCTTTGGAGAGAACTAACTTCTAACTTTTCTAAGGTACTATAATAAGCCTTACAGTTTGACAGAGGAAGGGGCTATGGCTTGATTTCTTATTAAAATGTTGTATTTATGAGAATTTAACATGAGTAAGTTGGTCTATCCATTTGAACTTAACAGTATCCATATGTCTTTTGACAGGAATTAATATTTTCAGTGGAGGGTTTTAAGTCCTATGGCTGGTACCTTACTTTAGTGCAATTTGCATTTTACTCCATATTTGGCCTAATAGAACTTCAGCTTATTCAGGATAAAAGGAGAAGGTATGTAGCTTGGTTTTTTGTTAGTTAAGTTCACTAGTATTAGTTGAATCTTCTTTTACAAAAAATTTAGCTTATTAAATATGCATGAAATTTATATTTCCTATTACTGTTATCTAATGAAATGTTATCAGTATAATCAGCTTAATAAAATTAATATAATGTTTCCTTTATACACTGAAAAACATGAGGCCTGTTTGTAAGATTACAAAATTAAATATATACTTACGTTCAACTTACGGTAAAGTATATCTTTTTGAACAGAAATACATGTACTTTTATAAAGTTCACTGAAATATGTATAATTACAGGAAGGCTTATGGTGCAGCTGACATGGAAGTAATGGAGTAAAATACCTGTTTTTGTAGTGATTTTTAAAATGTGAAGTTAACGTTTTGTGAGATATATCCAACTAAAATGGCCATGGAATATCTAGTAGCTAAGATTTTTATTCTTAAACATTAGAGAAACATACTTTATTACTTCTTGTTAAAACCAAAGTGGCTGGTTTGATAATATCTTTCAAATTAACACCCATGTAGAATTTCAAAATATCTTGATATATTTTAATGCATATTTAACAGTATGCAAAAAACACTCTCTGATTATACATAAAAGGTGGTTAGGAATTTGAATGTGAAATTTTGATAAATGTAAGAAGAATGGTCATCCCCCTTTATTATCACACCCTAATATCGATTTCATATATTTATTGGGCAGTTTAAATACAATAAAGACTATAATACGGGCATTCTGTGTTCTTTCATGTAAATGTTTAATCCTTTAGAAAAACTTTTTTTTAAATTTCACAGCTTTTTTTTTTAACAAAAAATGAATTTGAAGTTTGTGTGATGGTAACTGTACAATTTTAAATATTTAATTCTGTGACATAAGATTCTCCCTGGAAGAATCTGTGACATGTGTTTCTTCGCAGATCTAATTTTGCCTGCCAAGCTCTTTATTGCCAATAAATTGTTATAGTAGTTATAATAAAAGTATTTGACTCTGAGAATATCATCTTATTTTCATGCTCTGAAATTATAACATATAGCCATAAGTGATAGAATAAAAAGCAATGAAATCTATCTGTCAAGACTAATACGTAAGGAAACATGAAGATTTGTTACCTATTGTAAATTACTGGGCCTCTGTTTGCTTCTAAGGTAAAAAAGAAACTACTGCCGTCTTTAAGTGAAAAGTAACACAAAGATGATATATCTCCTGTCAGATTTCAGAAGGAAGTACCTCCCATTAGTTACCTAGATGAGATGGGAGTGGGACATGTTTATCCCAATCTTAAAGCCATATGACCATAATGTGTTTTAAAATAAGATAATTTTGCTTATGATTTAAACATAATTGAAAGAATCTGGAAGAAGTATTTATAGACTTAAATGTAATTTTGAATTGAAACCTTTTCCTTCCGAGGCATTTTAAATTTAAAAAATTGTCATTAAAGATATGATACAAGTCGGGTGCGGTGGCACACGCCTGTAATCCCAGCACTTTGGGAGACTGAGCTAATAGGATCTCGAGTTCAAAGCCAGCCTCAGCAACCGCAAGGTGCTAAGCAACTCAGTGAGACCCTGTCTCTACATAAAACACAAAATAGGGCTGGAGTCAGTGGTCGAGTGCCCTGGAGTTCAATCCCTGGTACCAAAAAAAAAAAGATATGATACAATGAAATATGCCCAGCCACATATTACTTATTAATATGCACCCACTTCTGAATTTATTTATTGGTAATGTTCTTTAGACCTTTAATTAGCTAAACTTTGCTTAGGGTTGTATTTTTTTCCTGTGTTTATGTAAATAGCTGTGTATAGGAAAGAGAACAGATTTGAAGTTAGAAAACATGGGTTTGAGTTTTGGTGCTGCTGCTTAGTAGCTCTGGCAAAACCTCAGGGAAGTCTCTGAAATTCTCAGTTTTATTGAAAATCAAATGTGAAAATGTGTGCTAACATATTATAAATTGTAATACTCCAAATATGCTACTTACTATTTTTCACCAAAGATTACCTTGTAATTTCATTTTTACTTTGATTTTTAACAAAGGAGATCTGTCAAATCAGTTTTGAAGTTTTTTTTTTTTTTGTTAGAGTTTTGCCCCCATTTCTAAAGAAGTAAGTAATTGAGGTATTAAATAAAATACAAACAGTGAGAATTCTAGAGGCAAACTGGTAAAATCCAACTTCGTTATTTTGTGAATGAGAAAGACCTAGAGGCTTGCTGAGATTTTTATGAGATCATATAGTAAGTTGTCAGTTGGAACCATTTGAATTTAGGTCTCCTGAGTTTAAGGCTAATTTTCTTTCTACCTGTCCTATATATTCAATCTTGTAATTAGTCTGACTTGAACTTCTTTGTCTGGCCACCACTGTTTTTGCAATGTGTCTGAGGAAATTTTGACAATTGTGGTTTGTATCATTATCAGGGAAAGATTTGCTATACTTCTTCACTGATTAGGATGGTGAGGTTTAGGGACAGTGTGAAAATGTCTTTGGGTACTCTGTTGTATATGGGCATACCAAATTATTTCCAGTGGGTTTAAATGTTGACTACCATATGAGAACTTAGATAGGAAAAGCCTCAAAATTGAAATGTAGATGTGATAAATTACAATTAAATTTTCCCAGTTAATCATTTTACCTTATGTCTGACCATGTAAAAGATATGAAGAAATGTTGTTGCCTTGATTTAAATATAAACACAAATTTCAAAAGGGAAATTACACTTAAGCATGTAGCATCATCAGATTATGTGAATAGTGCCTCATTGTGTTTATAACACCAGTGTACAGTAGTAGTATTTTAGACCATTAAATATATAATCAATGTGAGCATAGGGTCACAATAATAACTTGAAATTCTAAAGATGCCAAAAAGGAATCTCCTTTAGGAAATCCAGATAGAGCCAAAATAAAAAAGATTTGAGATAGGAAAGAGATATTTATTATGAAGTTGATTATTGTGACATTTTATAGAACACAGAGTTGATTTATAAAATAGTATAATAAAAATCATGTCTAGAATTTTAAAGCTCATGCACTTTTTTTCAGAGAAATTCTGCTTAGGTTGCAGAATGGATAGATAAATTTTTCCTAATGCTAGATGGAAACATTAGGAAACAGAACAACAGTTTAGAAGTTAAATTATTGTTGAAATTATTTTAGGTGCCTTTTAAATTATAGAGACCAATATTTTTAAAGCGATCTTTTTTCCTAAATTTAGTCAAATTGTTTTTATGTGTAGCTAGAAATGCTATTTAAAACCTTTTGATCAATGCTTAATACCTTCAGTAAGAATCTCAGTAACTTTTTACATAGTTAAGAGTCCTCATTTATTATTATATAAAAGCAAATTATTATTTTACCAGTGTTCTTTTATATAAAATGTTTCAACTTTAAGAGTAGTGATATTTTTACTCATATTTACAGAAATATCAACTAGAAATTCAGAAAAGCAATTAGATATTTACACATTGTAAACACATAATCTTAAAGTAGTATGAATTGGGTTCCAAAATGAAGGTTTTAAAAATTGTCTTTTACAGAATACCAGGAAAAACCTACATGATAATAGCTTTTCTAACTGTGGGTACTATGGGGTTATCAAACACTTCTTTGGGCTACCTGAATTATCCCACCCAAGTCATCTTCAAGTGCTGCAAATTGATTCCTGTTATGCTAGGAGGAGTTTTTATTCAAGGTATAGTAATGATATATTTTCATACTCTTTGAAACCAGTAGGACATGTTATGGCATCTAGCATTAGGAAAACACTAAGCATCTATCATATTTTAGTGAGCATCTAGGTATCCTAACAGTTATGAGGGGTATCTTACAAAAGTAAGGTATTGTAAAAACATAGATACTTTTCTGATATACCTCAGTATCTGGAATCAATAATTTGGACTTGAGAGAAAAGAATTTTACTTTGAAGGTTAGCCATTTCTAGCAAAACTATATTCACATATTGAAGTCCTAGCTCAGAAGTATCTGGAAAGTTTCTTTTCTCAATTATTCTTCTACTCTTCAGAGTCCACACTTGACCTCCATTGTACAGTGGCTAACTGTCATATTAAAATAAGGCTTAATCTGAGTGGGTTACTAACCCTGCTGCCTTACTGATGTCTTTTTAGAGTCCCAGCTAAGTTTAAAGAACTGTAAAAATATGAGGAGAGGAAGATCCACAGCAACTAGCAGTATATCAAGTTCCTGTTAACTGTCATGAGGAATGTTCATATTTCAATAATCAAGTGTTTCTGTATCACTAAATGTCATATACAGCAACATTTCATTTTATTCCTCCCAAAATAAGCCTTTTACAATGAAAGTGTGTATTATAGCAACTTGACATATCATCACAGGGTAGTGGTTCATGTGGGAAAAATTTACTTGAATCTATATTAAAAATCACATTTAGGTAACCCCTGTTGGGTCCCCTCTCACCCTTCTAGAGCTGTCTCTTTTCTTCTCATTTATATAAATTTGATTCTGATATTTTAAAAAAAATAAAATCACACTTAACAATCTGATAAGGCATATATAATATTACCTATAATCCTTAAATAAAGTCATACTGCATTTATTTTATTAAATATGAATATCATGATATTTATAAACCAGAAATTTTGTACTTTTTAATATACATTCATTAAAAGCACTCACTTCTACAAAAAGGTTTTAATGCTTTCAAATGCACATTATTCTTGTCAGTGTTCACCAGAATACAGTCAAGTATCACATTATATGTTTCAATCAACAGTAGAAAGGTGGTCACATAAGATAATATCGCCCAGGGAAATCATAACTGTCTTAGCCTGTGTAAGTATACTCTGATATTTGCACAGCAATGTAATTACCCAAAGATGGGTTCATCAGAATGTATCCTCACCATTAAGCAACATATGATTGTATGTGTTTTATTCACTGTGATAGCAGATGAAGTAGGATTCCATTTCTAACTTAAAGACATGCTGTGCCCATTGATCATTTAATCGTCAGAAGCCCTTCTGTGATGACCTCATCCCTTGATCTAAAGTGTTCTTCATATTTTTGGCATTGGATATGAAAAACAGATCCCAGCTCTACTTGGTTAAGCACATAGATCTAACATTAAGCTGGATGAATATTCTCATAATGAGGTGGGCTTACCTTTGTTTTATATAGGAAAGCGTTATAATGTTGCAGATGTCTCTGCTGCGGTATGTATGAGCCTTGGCCTGATCTGGTTTACCCTTGCTGACAGCACAATTGCACCTAAATTCAATCTAACAGGTAAAGGAATTTGTATTTCTAGATTTCCTAGGCATTTTGGTTTAGAGTAAGAATTTCTAAAATTTCATAAGGATTTTAAATGATGGTATGACATCTGTGATTCTCATATCTTACATAAAGCCTTTAGACTTTTATAAGTTATAGTAAAAATATCACAACTTTGGAAATGTAAGTTATTGTAGTACCTTTTATTTCAACATAATGAAGCTACCCAGTCAAAATCTTTGATTATCAAATGTAGGTTAGATTAATTTTTTACATGCTGAATTAGAACTGTGCACATGAGCAATAGGGGAAACACAGAAGTCATTGTTTCTACTCTCATTGAAGAAAAAAAATTTTGAGGGCGGAGGAGGTAACTCAGTTTGTGGAGCACTTACCTAGCATACATGAAGTCCTAGGTTCAATCCCAGCACCACAAAACAAAAAAAAACTTTGAAACTTGTGCATTTATTGTCATTGTTTGTGCTAAAGGGGAAAGGTACTTTTATATTAAACTATATAATGTAAATATGAATATTACCTGAAAGTGCTTACATTTTCTACCAAAAAGTTATCTCTTCAGTGTGCTGTGTGAAATTTTATAAATTAGATTTCTCAAAAGCAGAAAGACTTTTATAGGATATGCAGAAATATGAATTAAAAAAAATAAGTGTGAGAGTCCTATTCTTATTCTAGTTTACCTTTCAGGTAAATTGTTTTGTGGTATTCGGGTTTATTGTACATACAGTACTGCGCTTAAATTGTTGAAAGAATTTTATTAAGAATACTAATTTAGTATCATCCCATCTCCTAATTTGACAGATAGACCATTTAAAGTGTCTAGGTTTAAAGAAGTCAGAGAAGAGCAAAATAGTAATAATATCGCCAAGTATAAAGTGTAATTATTTCTGAGAAAAATAATAAACTTTCACATAATGAAAAAAATATATGTATTTTCCTAAGAAAATACAATTGTCAGTTTTCCTCAGTGTGCTGGCTAGCCAGGCTGAGGGGATGGATTTCAACGTAAACAGTTCTGCCTCTCAACACCCATTAGAGTCTGGTAGGATCTACTCCCTGTGCTCTTTAAACTTGATTATATGTACTCACTGCTCGGGTTCAGCAAATGCTGTGAATTGCAGCTGTTTTTATCATGGTCTGTATTTTTCAGGAATACTTAATTTTCACAAATCAGAAACTCTAAAGATTATGGCTGAAATCAGCAGGAATTATTTTTTATTTAGGGAAAGGCAATGAGAAGAAGGTACAGAATTTGCAATGAGAGTTGTCAACTATATTTAAAAATACAACCACCACAAGTAAATTACCAGACCTCTTTAAGCTTCACCCATAAAACAAAATAATAAATTGCCTCACAGAGCTAGTGGGAAGGTAGACTCAGGCACAGGAGTCATGGATGTGAAGCCACATGCAGTGAAGCAGCGGGAAGGTGGCTCCTATGGCTCTGTAACTTCTCACTGTACCTCCAGTGCTAGCCCTTCCTAAGTTCCTAAGTTCCTGCATATTTTTGAAGAGAATTAGAACCGAGCCTACTTCATGAAAAATGGTACCAAAAATAAATAAATAAAAATAATAATAATTGATGAGCACTTATCCCTGTTCTGATCTTTGTAGAGTGTATTATCTAAAGAAGATGTGATAAAGTGGCTATTAAAGACAAAGAAAACTTTGAAAGGAATAGTATACATATCCATACTTGCTCAAATAAAAATTTCCTTTAAAATATTTCCTTTATTATACAGTTGAAGTGTTTTCATGTTATTGCTGTTATTTGGAACATTTGGGGATTATCTTTGAATGGCCTTTCAGGAGACAGGACATTCCTTTGAAGGTCCTCAAAAATGCCGTATCTTTCAATATTTGAAACCAGTAAAAGAGCATTTGGCGTCAAGTTTGGTGAATAAAAATGTATGATTAGGCAAGAAATAATGCTAGAACTTCTTTAATACAGTAATTTTTTAAACATAATCTAGAGAGATTCATTTAACATTGAAATGCAATAATGATAACAGCATTAACTCATTAGTGTGACTTTTTGTTTACCTTAATATCTTCACCTGTGTGCTTATTGCAGCTGATTGTGGATGAGAACATTCAGCTTTACAGAGCAGGTGTTGAAGACCTGCTTTTGCTTTTTAGGCTATTTAACTTATGCTAGAACTTGATTATGGTCCATGTGTTTAAATAAGGAGACTGTTTGTTTTACCTTCTCAAAGGTGTGATGCTTATTTCCCTGGCACTGTGTGCAGATGCTGTCATTGGAAATGTTCAAGAGAAAGCTATGAAACTACACAATGCTTCTAATTCTGAAATGGTAAATACTCGAGTGCTTTTTCCTTCATGTTAGATTAAAAAATGGCAATGTGCTTAATTTTATGAAATAGCGTATCAAGGACTTGCATTGCACTTCTAAGCTAGTTTATCATTGTTTTCCTAAAGTAATCAGTTAGACATTATAGGAAGGTAAAAAGAAAAACTACCACTCTCTCTGCTAACAGCTGCCTGTATATTTAATCATTTTTTTGTCTCATTGATTTATAGTTTTTTTTTATCTATTCAGAGAACCCTTTGTCATGTCATTTTACTCCCTGCTTTGTATTTGATGTTATTTTCCATGTAAAAGTTTATAATTTTTATATGGTCCAATTTATCTTTGACTTCTGGTGGGAATTTTCCTAACTTTAAAATTTAAATATTTTACCCATGTTATCTAGTATTATGATTTCCTTTTCTTGTTAAATCCTAATCCAGTCCAAGACTCTAAAAATATTTTTCTTTCATGACTATTCTTTTGTTCTGGTTACATTTATCAAATATGGCCACTTTCTAGCTTACTTTAAATGCCGCCTTTATAATATCATATTCTAATGTACAATTGAATTCACTTGAATTTATTTCTGCACCAGTACATATAACAACAGCAGCTTTACCATACATTTACCATCTGTTAGGACTAGCCAGCATTGTTCCTTTTCTTTTTCAGAACATTACTACCAATAGTAATTCTCGGGTGTCCATACTCCCCCCCCAAAAAAAACTAGAAATCTCATTGGTATTGTGATTGGTATGGCATTGAGTTATTAATTAATTTAGGGAGAATGGCATCTGTACAATTGATTCTTTCAGTCCAAAAATAAGGTATGATTTCCTTTTATTCAAGTGGTTTTTTTTAAATGTCTGTTAGAACTTAACATTTCCATCATATAAATCCAACACAGTTCTTACTAAAGCTATTGCTAGGTGTTTCTTTTGCTGTTACAATTGTAAATACTTTCTTTTCTTTTGATGTATCTTCTAACTGGTTTTTTATCTAGAAAAGAGTGTGTGTGTGTGTGTGTGTGTACACATTAATCTTATAACCAACAATCTTCATAAACAGAATACATCACATTAAGGATATAGAGCAATATACTTTCCTGTTACTTTCTCAGCACAGACTAGTCCATCTATACATGCTAGTAATATAGTA
Source organism: Geosciurus inauris (assembly GCA_004024805.1). Lineage (NCBI taxonomy): Eukaryota > Metazoa > Chordata > Mammalia > Rodentia > Sciuridae > Geosciurus > Geosciurus inauris. The sequence continues at coordinate 13,269 of PVHX01010629.1, read as the reverse complement.
ATTTTATTCTTGATCAGTAATTTTCTTAATCATCATCACTACTTTTTTTAAATAAGGAAAGGATGACCTAAGAGGGAATTATGGAACTGTAGGTGGTTACAAAGTAATAAAATGTAGTGGTTAAAATGGTAAGCTCTGAAATAAAATAGCCTCAGTTCATATCCTAACTTTACTACCTCCCATTTGGGAAAACACATCTCTGAGTTTTAGTATCTTCTTTTGCAAATTGATGAGGAACACTGGACTAAGAAACCTAGCAGCCAGACGCGGTGGTGCATGCCTTTAATCCCATTGGCTCAGGAGGCAAGGCAGGAGGATCACGAGTTCAAAGTCAGCCTCAGCAACTTAGTGAGACCCTGTCTCTAATGAAATATTTTAAAAAGGGCTGGGAATGTGGCTCAGTGGTTAAGTACCCCTGGGTTCAGTCCCTAAGAACACCTATTGCATAGGTTGGTTGTGAGAAATCTTTGGAGGAATTCATTTGGATCAGTACCTGAGACTTTATGAGAACTGTAATAAACAGAGATAAAAATGGTAGGGAAATTAAGCAATAGATTATGCCTTGGACTGCATATTTTCAATATATATTAGTATCTCTTGCAAATTTAATGTTTGTGTTTGGGGTTCTTTTCATGTTCTTTAAGGGTTTCATTTTGATTGTGTATATTTTTAGAATGCTGACATTAATATCTGGTTTGTAATTTTAAGGCTAAAAAAGGAATGTTTATGCATGTGTATAAGAAAGGATTAGTAGTGCCGTTATTTGGTACATAAAATAAGTTGTAGTATACTTATAATCCATTAGGATCAACCATCATTTCCAGAGAGTTGGGCCAAATGGGAATGATACTGCTACAAAGGTTTTGTTTTGCAAACTTCAGTAAATTAACTGAACTTTGTTTAAAACTCTCATTTTTCTATTTTGATTTGATAGTGCTTTTTCCCACTTTCTCTATTCTAGGTTTTATATTCATATTCAATTGGTTTTGTGTACATTTTATTGGGATTGACATGCACTAGTGGACTAGGCCCTGCAGTAACATTTTGTTCAAAGGTAAGTGCTAATTGCATTTTTTAAAATAAATATCTTCCATTAAATAGTTTTTTCTATTTTCTTAATTCCCCTAATTTAAAAAGGCTATTGGTGGTATAATTTGATAACTCCTCTAATATAATATTGCAGATCAAAAATGAAATGATAGATATTTAAATGTATTTATCCTTGCTATTCTCTGTAAGGTGATTTTTAAGCAGTTCATAATGTAGAAGTTGAGGATTTTTAATTTCATCATTATTTTTCCATTAAATCAAAACCAAATAATCTTTGCTTGACTGCGTTGTCGAATGGCTTATTATTGCTTAAGAAGTTAATTAAACTCTGTGGTTTTATTTCACTTGTAATACCTCAGGGTTTGTTTTGTATTTGTTTAACAGGCTTTTTTATTTGTTGCAGAGCCCAGTTCAGACCTATGGCTGCGCGCTCCTCTTCTCCCTCACTGGGTACTGTGGGATTTCCTTTGTTCTCGCTTTGATCAAGACTTTCGGTGCCCTTGTTGCTGTAACAGGTAGGAGGCTCCGTGTGCTGGAATCATGGAGCAAGCCTGCTGCTTTCTCTGATGCTGTTTTCCAAAAGACAAGAAAGCTATTCTATTACACCCGTTTATTCTTTGACTTAGGAATTTTTTTAAATAATTATTCTAAAGAAAATGATATTCCATCTTAATTTCTTATTTTCAAACTTTAAAAACATTTTTTTTTTTCTGTTTGTGGTGCTGGGGATCAAACCCATGGTTCGATGCATGCTAGGCAAGCATTCTTATGATGGAGCTACCCCCCAGGCTCTAAAGGCTTAATTTTAAAGAGAAATGAATACATTTACTCAAATAGTAACTTTTAAATACACGAAAAGAATTTTCTGTAAAAGTACAATGGGGTGAATACCTTCAAAGAAAATATTTCTTTTATACACTTTTTACTTATTACTGAAATTTCAGTTTCCTTGCATTTCCAATATGATAGGTTCAGTTTAAACCTTTCACATGTACATTTTCTAGTACAACAAGATTAACTTCTTTCTTCACTAATAATAGTTATGCACCTGCTCGATGCCAGGACTTAGCTTGGGACTCTAGAGGAGTGAAGCTTGTATTTGTTGCTTTAGAGGAGTGTCCAGCCACATGAAGGGAGCCAGTAACTGGATATGCTTGTCATTTGCCAGAACCAAAATGCAGCCCTTGTCTTGACAGTGTAGGCAGTTTTGTTTTGTTTTTTACCATTCTGTAAAATCCAGAAGTGGTCATAAATAATACCTAGTACACATACAGCCCGTATTATATTGAGAAACCATTCCAGATATCTTATGTCAATTGATCATTTTAATTTTGCAACGATCCTAAAAAAGTAGCCACTATTATTGTTCCATTTTATGCATGGATAAACTGAGGACTGAGAAGTTGACTTGTCTAATCCTCAGCTGGAGATAGCGTTCCAACCAAAGCCATCTGGCTCCATGCCTGTGCTCTTTCCCATATTCTGCACTGCCTCCCAAGCACATGTAGTAACTCCAAGGTTATCCATAATCTAGTCTCCTTCTGTCTGCTGGGCCATCTTCATCCTTCCTGCAGGCAGTGCGATGGAGTAAGGGAAGATGGAAGGCACACCCTTTTCTTTATGGAAACTTATTTTAAAAATTACATTTGTAGAAACAGTGCTTCTGCTCAAGTTTAACTGGCCACAGCCTAGTCACATGACCATACTTACATGTAGGAGAAGCTAGAATTATACCCAGCTAAAAACAGGTTCTCCTGCTAAAAATAGATATTGGAAATAAGGCCCTGGCACAGATTTCTGTAAGTTCTTCATTTGGTGTTGATTCATTCATGCCTTGAATATTGAGAGCCAGGGGACTGTGGAGTCTGGGGATAGGGTGAGTAAGTTAAGAAACTAAAGCACATGGGCAGACAGCAGCTGACTGTGTGACATGGAGGAAAGGCTGCAGTGCAGATGTGTACAGAAAGGTTTCAGCCTTTATGGCACATTTCCAGCTGTAACCCCTAGAAGGACAGAGAAAAGTTAATACAGACATATAAAGAGGATTGTAAAAAGTGTTCAGTCTCATCCAGAGATCACTGTTTTTACAATATTAGTACATTCTTTTCTATTTTTAACAAACAAGCCTACTGTACCTAATCACATCTTTAGGAGAGAAAGCCTTTGTATTCTACTAAACTAAATCTTTAAGGGATGGTGTGGCTTCATAGTACCATAGCATCCATTGAGTACTTCCTATAGTTGTAAATTAAATGTTTCACTGTATTAAATATTCCTGGTTCCTGGTTCCCTACAAAGCCGGAAACAGCAGCAGGAACAGTGCCTGGTTGGTTTTTAAAAATTTTTGGTAACAGGGATTGAACTCAGGGGCACTTGACCACTGGGCCACACCCCCAGCCCTGTTTTGTTTTATGTGGAGACAGGGTCTCACGGAGTTGCTTAGCGACTCGCCATTGCTGAGGCTGGCTTTGAATTCGCGATTCTTCTGTCTCAGCCTCCCAAAGTGCTGGGATTACAGGTGTGTGCCACCGTGCCCGGCTGGTGGGTTGATTTTTACTTTGTGTTGCTCCTGGCACCTCACATAGACTCTGGCATGTAGTTGACTGTAGAGATTTTGTTGAATACAGATAACTTCCAAAATGTTACCATGATAAGAAGTACCTTCTAAATCAATTTTTTGCTCCTGCAGTGACAACAGGAAGAAAAGCAATGACTATTGTACTTTCGTTTATATTCTTTGCTAAACCATTCACATTTCAGTAAGTACTTTTTAATTGTAACAGGTTTCTCTATTTTTAGATCATTTCACATTTCTTCTTAAACACTCTTATTTTCAACTCTTTTACCTTCTTTTTGCAGAAAATGTATTGATTTTTATATTGTTAATGGAGGGTTTGTTTTTTTCCTGTTATACTCTATAAGGAATTCTTTTCATTTTGACCTCTTATCTATTGATGTGTCTTATGCTATTTCAGAGATGTTTATAATTTGTTATTTCAAATTTTTCATTTTGTATACTTAAATTGCCAAAGCAGAGCCCAGTGCAAATGTGACCCTGTTCCCTATATGAATCAGTGCTAGTGATGTGTACACTGTTGAGATTAAGGGATTCCCCCATGCACTGGTGCAAATATATAAATTATATATTTATTTATAGAACATGCTTTCAAAAACTACTTGTTTGTTTATGGCCTTTTTCCACAAAGGAATTAAAGTAGAGAAGTACTCTGTAAGTTATGTCTTAGTGACTTAGTTTGTGGCTTTTTGTAAAAATGCGTACTGTTCTCTTTATTGACTGGTATTTGTTTGAAAGTAGCATCAGGAATACTTACCAATATATAACTTTAAAGGTAACCCTAAAATAAGTTTCCATCTGTGTTTAGCAGATTATTTATTGTCTATAAATTGATTTTCCTTTCTGCATGTGCTAGGTATACATTATAGTAATTAAATTATGCTTACTCAGGGCCATGTCCCCTTATTATCCTTTTGTATTCTGTGCAACTGAAACAGCTAGTTGGACTGAGGAGTTGAATTCCCAAGATGGCCTGTAGTAGATTTATATATTCAATATTTTAAGCGTACTCTTAAGACTCTGGTAGCAGTTGTACTCTATGCTATTATCCACAAAGTTCAAATGAACCTCATTTTATGAGATACTTTATATTTTTCATATCATTAAAGATATAGAATTTGACTCCCTCAACAAATGAGTCTCTAAAAAAAACATACAGAATTCAAGCTAATCAAATAAAAGCATATTTTCATGCTGTTATCACAGTCCTCTAATACCAAAAAATTTATTTCATTGAAGAAATATTCTAGCCTGATTATCAAATTCTTTTGTTAAAACAACAAAAAAATTATTACCTTGTTAATATTTTTTTTCCTTATTTCTTTCACTTAGGTATGTATGGTCGGGTTTATTAGTTGTCCTTGGCATATTTCTCAATGTTTACAGCAAAAATATGGATAAAATAAGACTGCCATCACTGTATGATCTGATAAACAAGTCAGTGGTTGTAAGAAAATCAAGGACGTTGGCACAAACTGTGTAGGTAATGATTTGTCCTGTTTAGAATTTTAAGGGAACAATCAATTAACTTTCCAAAAGGACTGTGATAAAAACAACCAAAGGATCTGAAGGCATGCTTTGCATTTCTGGATGGATTGAGTATGAGTAGTTTTGTGGTATCAACTGTTCTTCAGAGCACTTGTTTGACTGCTGACATAATCAAGAGCTACATCTAGCACACCTTGCAATAAAATGTCTACATGAAGGACTACTCCCTAGCAGTTTCTTGAGAATTTCACTGGAAATGGACCATGATATAAGACTATTTGGATATTATTATGAATATCAAAAATATTGATATGTAATAGCACATTGTTTTGTCTTCATTCCATTTTGGTGGTATTTAAATTGATTCTCTGTTATAAGAGTAACTGATGATTTAAAGTTTGGAGATAGTAACATTCATTATAAATAAAATTATCTTATGACTTTTTTAAAGGAATGTGTTAATAGAATTTTGTTATAAAGATAGATAGACTTAACATGAGCTTTAAAATCTTGGTTTGAAGGTTTTATGAGCATATTCTTCAGAGAAAACGAACCTTAAGTTTTATGTAGGGTATAGGCAAGATAATAAAAAGCAGTCATCAGCCTGTGTCATATAAGTATGCATCACAGGAATAATTTGCTACTTCTTACAAAAGAAGTACTGAATGAATGAAGTAGGATAAATTTTAGAAACACAAGTAGAACCGTGGCACACGCCTATAATTCCAGTCACTCGGGAAGCTGAGACAGGAGGATCACGAGTTCAAAGCCAGCCTCAGCAAAAGCAAGGCGCTAAGCAACTCAGTGAGACCCTGTCTCTACATAAAACACAAAATTGGGCTGGGCATGTGGCTCAGTGGCTGAGTGTCCCTGAGTTCAATCCCAGGTACCAAAAAAAGAAAAAGGAAAAAGAAAAGAAACACTAGTAAATTTGGCAAACAAACTTGGGCAATATTTTTTTCTCTGCCCATTCAGGCTGCTATAATAAAATACCATAAACCAGATAACTTATAAACACCCAGAATCTCATGGTTGTAGATGCTGAGCAGCCTAAGATCAAGGTGCTAACAGATTTGCTGTGGGAGGAGGGCTGTTTCCTGGTTCTTTGATGGTGCTTCTTGCCTAATCCCTTCACCAGTGCTCTGCCCTCAGGACTTAGTCACCTCCCAGTTCACCTCCTAATCCTGTCACATTGCAAGGTAGGATTTTAACACACAAATGTGGGGTGACATAAGCTTTCATATGACAGCAGTGTTGTTCACATAGTTTTTAGACTCTTAAAGATTTTGGCCCTTTTGTACATTAATTTTTAGAATTGCTTCCACTATTAAAAATTTCTAACTGGCTGTGGTGGTGCACACCTATAATCCCAGCAGCTAGGGAGGCTGAGGCAGGAGGATTGTGAATTCAAAGCCAGCCTCAGCAACGGCGAGGTGCTAAGCAACTCAATAAGACCCTGTCTCTAAATGAAATACAAAATAGGGCTGGGAATGTGGCTCAGTGGTTAAGTGCCCCTGAGTTCAAGCCCCAGTACCCACCCCCCAATTATATTTACCTTCATTTTCAATATAGTCTGTGGTGATGGAAGTATCTAGCACAAAGAATTCTGCTTTGGTTTTCATGAGTCCCATTTGTTAAATAGTGTGGGAATCATTTTTAAGCTTTTATATCTTAAAGGGAACCAGCCAACTCCCGTGGATTACTATATTAAGATTTGACTTGGAGGGAAGCTGGCCTAGCCAGAATTCTCATTAAGACCATGTCATGCAGTGAGGGATTTGACTGGTCATTTTTCCTGGTTCCTGGAAGACAACCTCTAAATCCTTGGATTTCCTCCAGTGATAGGAGTATGGGTTATTCATGATGGGCCTATAGGGAGTTTCAGGGTTGAAGCTGGCCGTACTGGAAAGACGAACAATGTGACCGTAGAGTCGGGGTTTTGAGCCACATACTGTCAGCGCAGCTTCCAAGGAAAGGAGGGAAGCTGAGTGGGGGCCACGTAGTAAATGTACAATAAAGTCTCTACACTGAGGTTTGAGAGTTTCATTGGTTCATGAGGCACCTTGATGTGCCCAGTGAACATACCTTAGAACATGGAAGCTGTTTGCCTCCTTCCCAGACCTTGCCCTATAGTCTTAAGGCTGGTTTCGATTTGTATTCTTCATAATAAAACTGAAAGAAAGTTCAGCACTTTTATGAGATTCATGAGTTCTAGTGAATTAAATCTGAGGGGATAGTGGAAACCCCTAAATTTGTAGCCAGTTGATCTGAAGTGCGCATGCCCTGAGAACCCCAAGTCTTGTTGAAATGAGGGCAATCTTGTGGACGTTGTCCATTCCCCTGTGATGGGAGATGTTTTAAAATTCACTATTAATTACTTTTGCCATAAATGTTAGCTTTTGGTAAATCTTCCTAAAAATAAGATGGGCCCATAATTCACTCCCAGCCATGATCTGCTGTTGGAATTTCAGGGCATGTAGTTAAAATGTCCCTTATGCCACTTTGTAATGACATTATGAAGACATGTTCAATTCATAATTTACTGTTCTTTCAGAATGAGCAGTGGGGTTTTTTGTTGTTTTTTGGTACTGGTGATGGAACCCAGGGGCACTTAACCACTGAGCCATATCCCCGGCCCTCTTTACAATATTTTATTTAGAGACAGGTTCTCACTAAGTTGCTTAGGACCTTGCTAAGTTGCTAAGGCTGGCTTTGAACTCACAATCCTCCTGTCCTTTGTCTCTTGAGCCACTGGGATTACAGTCACGTGCCACAGCACCTGGCCAGAACAAACAGTATTACAGAGTCTCAGAAATAGGTCTTAACACTTAAGGGATTCTTCTGATACTTCAATCACAAAATGTTTTATTAAATATTTTAATCTTATGATCACCCCAGATTTTCTAAAACAGACTATTTTAAGCAGTTTTAACGCAATTGACAAGATTAAATAGATTAACTAAATAACTGTGGAGAATTATTCACAATAGATAATGATAACAATAAGACTGGAGTCTGATTGTTAAAGATCTTATTGTAGTTCTCATATTTCCTCCTAGTGTCAATTACAGTGAAAGAAATAAATAGCATATCAAGTGGATTCCATGTCGCATTTCTGACTCAGCAGTACATAAGCATTTAGGAATTGATTTGAACATCTGGGTACTGATTTTTTTTTTCATATATTCCAAAAAAGTACATTAATGTATATTTTAATTTTAATTGCAAAGAATATATTTGAATCTGTAATCAGAGATGATTTATAAAGGCAAGTAATCTTTCCTGTCTAACTCAATTTTAATCGATAATGTTGGTCTACAATATCTATGCTGAGCAAAACAAAATCAAAATCTCAAGATTGTTTGGATATTTGTCATTAAGTCACAGAAGATGATTGAAATGTCTGTTCTTAAGGTTTGATCTAATGGAGTGGGGCAAGGGAAGAGGATACTCTAAAGCACCTGCCAACAGCAGCCAGATGTCTAACTAAGCAACTAGGAATTATTGCTGGATTTAGGAAAATAATAGAATCAAAAGGTTGCAGTGGCGTTGACACAGGCGGCTGATTAGATCTAATTAGGTTAGGGGACTAGTAAGAATACTAAGTCACAGGCTAACAGTCATACACTGAAATTTTACAAGTCGATCTTCCTAACGTTAAATTATTTATTGACTGATTCCTTAGCAGCGTGCCATTCTCACAAAAGTGAAACACAGGTAGTAGTTTGTGTGCCTGTTTGTAATTCTGGGACTTGTCTGTTTACAAAGTTTCAAGAGTATTTAATTGACTATTCTCTTTCTTCCTCCGCTCCTCTACATGTTGGTTATTCTACTTTTATCTCCATATTCCTGAGCTGTTCTGTCTGTCGTGGTTTCCGTCTCTGCTGTCTTGTTACTTCTGGGAGGTTTCTGATTCCTGTCTTTTGGTGCGCTGTTTTGTTCTGCATCTGTTCCTCCTGTCCCATTCCATTCTGCGCGGTGGTTATTTGATATTTCAATTATATATTTATACCTAGTATTTTTTTTTTGATTTCTCCATTTTATTTTAGGTTGCCAATACTTTTCCTTGTCTTTACCATGGTTCTTGTAAATCACAGGCCCTCTGTCCTAATCACTGTGTTTCTGATGGAAAATATTTTTTCAGTCGTGTTGTGCAGTAATCATACCCCTTAGCATAACTTGGTAGTTTCATTGTGCACTTTGCTCTGCTTCTGGTCCAAGGTCAGGACAGCCTCAGTCTCCCCCAAACCTTTTTGGTACTGTTTTGTTTTTTTCTAGAATCCACATCTGACTGTTCCTCTAAATCATCCCCCCTTCCCATTTCACCAAGGTTGGTTTTGGAAAGGAAACTTCTCCCAACTCTTTGTCTTAATGGTTTATACTACTGATTCTCAGCTTTGCCATTCCAATGCATACAAATGTTGCTCGTTGGCTGTGACATTCTGATTCAGTTGTATTTTAGAAATGTTGTTTTATTTGCCAATTTAAGCTGGTAGAATTCAAATTTCAGCAGTAAGATTTGTAATGGTTTACAACTTAAATATGGATTTCAAATCTGACAGAAAAATGAAATGATAGAAATATATTCAGTTCTAGCAATAAACTTGTTTCATATTAGGTCTAATTAGGCGAGGTCGTTTTTAATAAATGTGTATAATCATTTGAGATTACAAAACTTTACCTTTGAGATGACACCAATTCACATGGCTTGTAAGAGTTCCTAGTTCTGCTGTCACCTGGTATATATCACTTGTAAAAATAAAAGAAGGTAGGCAGGAAAGAAATAGTTGTACCGAAGATTGACATGTAGCAAATGGCAGAATGGACCTGGATGTCTTTGAGCCTGGACCCTAATGCTTCTCTGATGACCCACTATTCTAGAACCCCTTCCCTTCCCAGCCCACCACACCAGTAGGTCATAATTGGTATCTTGCAACTGTTTTCCCTCCAAAAGGATTTAACATTGGTTATGTACCTTCTCTGTTACACTTAAACTGGACAAGACTCTTTCCAAAGACTTTTGTGGACCATCCTGCCTGGTATACCTATCAGCCCATCAAAGCAGACTGTTCTCCAACCAGGGTTTGGGAGGATGGACACAGAGTGGTACAGTGAAGGATTCTCTGCTCGTTACCCTTGATCAGCCATATGTACCTGTGCATGAGGGAGGTGGCCTGTGTTGAAGGTAGACCCTTCAAGTGGTCCGACCTGCAGATGATGGGCTCAACCACAGAGAAGTGTTTAAGAGCAACTGGGAGAGGTGGGTAGAATCAAAGGACCAATGCAAACCCAAGTTTCAGTTGAAGTAGGTCCTGAGCAAGGAGCCAGACAAATGTAGTCAAGACGGATAAGCTGGAAACAGGATATCAGGCAGAAGCTTAGTCATGAGAAAAAGGAGAGGAGGTGGGCTCCAAAGTCACAGGGAAAACAAAGGGAATCTGGCTCTGAGAGCTGTGAACTCTAAGGACTCTTTTCCCCCCTGTAAGAGATCAAGATGGGACTGGACTAACAGCAAGTGGGCAGGGATTGAAGGTCATCAGCAATGGAAATTTTTAAGAGACAGAATGTAGGAACCAGAGAAGGAGTTTTGCTTTATGATTTTATACAACTCTCCTGTTAGCGGGAAACATTGTAACCATAACAAGTAAGGGGAGAATCTAGAATTAGAAATCAGTACTTCTGAATTATTGTCAGTAATGAGATGAGAGCTGGCATAAATTACTTGATTTTCCTATGCTGCTTCTGCCACATTGAAAAAAAGATGATGAAAAACACCTCTCCATTACTGAATTCTCTTACTTAGGATAGCTCTGTTGATGAGTGGCACATAATTTGAAATTATTATATTCAGAACTCAAGTTACATGATGCTAAACATTTCTAAGCATACAACTTCAATGGTATGATTTGTCTATTATCTTCCAAATAGGCGTGATTATTGAAATGAAGTGTTTGTAATGTCAGAGGCTTTGCTCTAGCCTCATGAACAGGAACTTTTCCTGACCAGCGGAGCATTATACTAAGTAGTTCATCTCTGTTTCTCTTTTAAAGAGACATCAACACAAATGTACCCAAGTTAATAGTGCCATCTGAATTGTCTGTTCAGAAAGGTGAATAATAGTAGTCCATGGACCTATGTGGTCCACCACAAAAACATGAATTATCAGCACTTGTGACAACCACTGAGAAAATAGTAAGTTTTTTTTTCTTTTTCCAAGTGACATCCATTGGCCAAATATTTATTAGACAATTTGCAGGGCTCTTAAGAGATACATGCATGTGCCATAGCTCCTATACTCAGTTATCGCTTAGTTTAGCCAGGGGAGAGAATAGGCATGGAGTTATGGTACAATAATTTTTATACTGTGAGTATGTATAAAATATAATAGTATCATTCAAAAAGACTTTTTCCAGAACATAGCATTTAAGCAAGTTGTGACAAGAAATTATGAGGACCTAAGTAAGCACTCAGGTATTAAGGCTGAAGAGGATGGAACTGATAGAAATATCTAGAAGGTGATTAATATTAGGGGCCCAATGGAGAGGAAGTATCATAGAATGACTTATGATCCTCTCTTAGAACACTGAATGGATGTTTTTTGCTGAGACAAACAATTCCAAATAAAAAGTATATAGGAATAATAAAACGATAGCTTTGGACATGATTGAGTGAAGTCTTGACTTGGGAACCTCTAGATGGACAATTTCAGAAGGCCGGTAATCATAGTTTCAGAGGTCTGGGAATCTGATTTTGAGAGTTTGTATGGTAACAGCTAAAATAATATGCCTGAGTAAGAGGACCAGTGCACCTTTCTAAGTGAAGAGAATGCTTGTAAAGAACTGGCAAACACTGAAATTTAATGGTGGACAAGACAAGAAGGACCTGCAGAAACTGACAGGTGATCAGAGGAAACGAGTGGGAGACCAAGGAAGCCAAAAGAAGAAAGGAGGCCAAAAACAGTTTTCAAGGCAATTGAAAAATTTGCTGTACATATCACCAACAAAATGGGTCTAAAAAAATTAAATCCTTTCATTGATCCCAGATTCTTTATATTGAAATTTACCATGATCTAAATTTTTCTTCCATTACCAATACAATTTTTGAAAAAGATAAAAATTGCCTTAATAATCATATTTAATTCAAGGGACTTAAGAGCATATACTTTCCATACAAATAGACCTAATTTGAATTTGAGCATCATAATTAAACGAGCAAATTCTTTACCTTCTTATTTATCAAGAAAAATGGAATTAGCACACTTTCTTTACAAGGTGATTTTGAAGATCAAACAAAATAATGCACAGCCAATTTGCCTAAATGATTATTAAGCACCTATTTTAAGTTGAGAAAATATTCAAATGAAGCCTTAAAAATAAGCATATCATATATTAAAAGCAGAAATTAATTAAACAGTAAATAAAAATATGGAAAAATTAAGGAAAAGTTGGTCTGAAGAGACTATTAAAATTAATAAACTTCTAACTGTCCAGTGAAGAAATGAAAGACACAAATCTTAAAAAAGAAATGCTACTGCATGCTCTATGGGTATTTTAAAAGATTATTTTCAAATACATTATGACAAAAAATTTGAAAATTTAGACAAAAGCAACAAATTCCCACAAAAATGTAGTCTACCAAAACTGACATAGAAGACATAAAATGTTCATAGTTCTATTTGTTTGTTTTTATTGTTGCTGTCTAAAAAGGGCAAATGTATTTATAATTAAAATCCTTCAGCAAAGAAAACTCTGCCATATGTTTATTTAAGTAATGAAAGAGCATGAATTTTGAAACTTTTTTTTTTTCCCCAGAGAATACAACAGGGACAAACCTTATACAATTCTTCTGTGAGGCTAGCATGATCTTGAAAAAGACGTAACCAGAACATTACAAGAAACTTGGCTGGTCAGAACTCTCATGAATAGAAACATGAGCTTCCTGACAAAATATTAGCCAAGTTCAGCAATACATTAAAAAGATAATATATCTTCATCATGTTGAGATCCTTTCAAGAATTCAAGCTGGCTTCACATTGTAAATCAATGTAATGTATTACATTAATAGATTAAAAATCTGAATAGATGCATTAAAACTACTTGACAAAATTCAATATTGATTCTTTTTTTTTTTTTTTTTTTTTTTGGTACTGGAGATTG
>PVHX01010628.1:0-68914 GCA_004024805.1 Geosciurus inauris | reverse complement strand
GGACGAGATGTCAGGTGCGGGGGCGCGGGGGCGTCCCGGGGCCGGGGCGATGGGGGCGCCGGGCGCGCGGGCCCCGGGCCGGAGCCGGCGGCTGGGCGGCGCGGCGCGGGAGGAGCGCCCGGGCTGCGGGCTGTGCTCCCGCCCTGCTGGCGCCGCGCGGCCAAGGGCGCGGGGCAGGGCGAGCGCGGAGCGCAGCGCGCGGGCGACCCGGGACGGGTGCGACCGGGACCCCGGCTGCGGCGCGGGCCGGGGGCGACGGGCAGGGGCCCGCGCCGGCGTCCGGGCGGGGAGGGGGCGCGGCGCCGCGGGGTCAGCCCGCGTGCCCTTGAAAGGGGCGGGCAGCGCGCGGGCTGCAGCGCGGCGCACCCGCCTCTCCCCGCCGCCGCGCGCCCCGGGCCTCGCCGCGGGCAGGCGGGACCCGGCCCCCCGCGCTCTCGGCCCCAGGGCGGCCTGGGTGGGGCCGGCGGCGGGGCGAGGGCGGCTGTGCTTGGGGATCCGCAGGCGCCGGCAGGGGAGGCTTCCTTCGGGCCCACGAGGGCTGCGGGCTGGGGCGCGCGGGTGGGACTCCCGCTCCCTTTGCCCGGCCGCTGGGCGCTGCGACCGCCGCTCCCCAGCACTTGGCCAGGGCCGCCGGCGTCCTCCTGGCGCGCCCTAGCGCCCGCGCTGTCTCCAGCCCCCAGTCGCCCAGCGCAGCGGCGGTCCAGCCCACCCTGCTGCTTGGGCTCCGGGCCTGACGCCCCAGGGCCGCCGCCCCTGCCCTTGCGATCTCTCTTTCGCTTTCAGAATTGAGGATTTCAGCGTGAATGGGTTGGTGCGGAGGGGTTACCTTGCAGGATAACCGTTCAGTTAGCTGCCCGCCATTTGTTCCGACGTTTTCCCACCTGGCCCGGCTGGGCAGGGCCTCGCCTGCTGCCCTTCTCAGCTGCTCAGCGGCCCTCCTGGACTCCTGAGGCTGCGAGGCCTGAGGGCCGTCTTGGCCCGGGAATGTGCATCTGGCCCCCAAGGGTGTTTTAGTATGGTGTGGTACCTTCTCTTGTTGGGGTGCTGCAGCCCCCAAGCTGCTTAGCACCTTCTCACTGCTGTGGGGAGTCCCTCAGGTGGCCACGCCCACGCCCCCTCCCCCTTTCTGTTTGCTTAATGGCTTTGACTCTGACTGGGGCCTCTGCAGGGGTCTGTCCCTCACCTTGCAGTCAGGCCAAGTTAGCAAAAAGGCTGCTGGGGTGTCCCCCCACGGGGTGGGGTTGTCTGGACAGTAGCTGTTACTTTTCCAGGCTGGTGGAATCTGATCCATTCCCAGGAGGGGAATACGGAGGCCTGGCACATGGGCGGTACCTGTGTGTTTTCTACCTGGAAGCCTGGCTTCTCAGTGAGCTAGTTCACAGTTTTCCTCAGTGAGACTCCCTGTGGTGTTTGGGGTGTGGCCCTTTGTGGCACTGCTGGAATGTTGGACAGCTGAGCAGGCATGGACAGGCCCATTTCTGGGACTGCAGACCCCTTGATGGAGTCCCCTGTCCCTTTCCTGCCTTACTCTGGCTCTCTCTGGTTGTATTGGGGTACAGAGTTTGGGGAGGGAAGGAGGCCCGGGGGGGGGACATAGTGCCAGGCTGGTGGCCATCCAACTCATTCTTGGGGCCAGAGGGTTGGGTCTTTGTCATGATCTCTCCTCTGCCCCTCCTCCCTTTTCCTCCAGGGCAGGGGAGGATGTTGTCCCCAGGGCCTCCAGGAGTGGTCCCCAAAGCCTGGCAGAGAAGACGCCCTGCTGTTGTCCCTCTGGCCTAGGGATTCCAGCCCCATCCACCTACCAGATGAGCTGCTCTCTGCCTCCTGGGCTCAAGCTCCTTTCCATGTCCCTGGTCCATTCCAGAACCTCCCAGCCTGTTCTCACTGACCACCCTCACTGGGAGCGGGGGTCACCTCTGAACACAAATCAGACCATGGGACCTACGTTCATTCTTTTCTTCTCCATGCCCCTTCATCCACTCAAGGCAGCTACAGTGCCCTCCTTGTTGGTTCTGAGCACTCAGGCTCTGTCTTGTCCTTGGGCCCTGACTGTGACCTCTGCTTGACTTTTCCTCTGCTCATAGGTTTCTCTTGGCCATTTGGGTCTTAGCTCCAGTGCTACCATGGAAGACCCTGTTTGATCCTCTGGCTCAGGTGTGGTCCCAGTGCACACTCATTTTAATGCTTTATTGTCTGGGCAGCACTTCCTGCTCTCTGGGGTGTATTGTCCGTCTGCCGGGCCAGGGGGTTCCCCTTCAAGTGGGCTTCCCTCGATCACCTGCTGTGCTCCTCACCTATAACCAAGGGTGCAAGAGATCATTATGGTCTCAGTGTCTGTGGGTGGAGGGAGCCTAGATCACTTCTGGGTCCCTCGACATGATGTTGGCCTCAGCTCCACTAGCTCTCTGTTTGTGGCCCCTCTGCAGCCTGGGGCCCAGGTCCATGGCAGTGACCTGGAGTCAGCTGGCTTTGCAACATTGCAGTTTGGGGCTGGAGGAGTTAGCATTTTGGGAGCTGTCAAACTATTTTTTTCTTTAATCCAAAGAAGTTGCACTCTTTATCAATTTTTTTTGGACTCGGCTTCATCCCCTGTCTGCCCCTCAGAGTGGCCCTTGTGTAATTACTCAACAGTATTCTTGCTTCCTACCAACCCTGGCTAACTCTCTGACATTGTGGACGGTGGGTGAGTTTGCTTCCAGGAGGCAGGTGGAGTGGGTGCCCACCTCTTTGGCCTCAGGGACCAGCAGCTGCCAAGTTCTCCTGGGAGCTGGGAGGACTGGTCATCGAGGGCTTGAGAGTTGGATGGAGGAGGCCTCCAACTCATCTCTGCTCTTGTTAGCTGAGTGGCCTTGGGCAAGCTCACCAGTCTTCTGCCTCAGTGTCCCCGCTTCTAGAATGGGACCTAGCACTCGCTACCTCATAGAGGGTTATTATGAGGCCTAATGAGATGGTGCATGTGGAACATTTAGGTCATAGTGCCCGGCATATAATGGGTACCCAGTAAACCGTGGCTGGTATAATTAGCACCATCCAATGGGGGAAGCTATCCTGCCTCCCCAAGGAAATGCTTTTGAGACTTGCACTTTCGTCCAGTAAGCTGGAGGGACCCTGGGCAGGAGGAGGGCTGGCAGTGAGAGGCCCAAGGTGGGGCCGGAGGGAGGGAGGACAGGGACCTGGCACCTCAAATCTTTTCCTCAGATATGACACTAATTCCTCTTGGGGCCTCTGGTGGGCTGGCAAATTCCCTGCCTCCTTGGCCTAGCCCTTTCGTAATCACAGCCAGGATGGTGAGCCCAGGTTCTTCCCTGGCCAGGCAGTGTGTCCACTGGTCCCAGGAACACATGACTGACCTGTGCTCTCCCTGCCCACAGGACTGGCTCCATTTGCATGAGCATCTCTTGCTTTCTGAGTCTCAGGGGTCACCTGAGAGTGACTGTCATGACTTCTAAAGGCCCGTGGTATCTTAGCTTGCTTGTATTCTTGAGAAATGTGTGTGTGGCGGGGAGATTCCAGGCATCCTGATTATATTATTATGTTTACTGTTCTTTCTGGGAGAAGGGAGGCCAGGGGAGCAGTTTTCCCAGTGACTCGGCCAGTGTGCTCTTCATTCTCATTCCAAGTTGATGAAGGACCAAGATTCATGTGTCATTCCATCACTGATCCACCCAGCCGTTCATCCATCCGTCCACATAGCCACTTGCCCACCCGGACATCTACCTGTTCACCCATAGAACCAAACAACTAACCATTTACTCACCATCCGTCCCTTCATCTGCCGTTCATGTATTGCTTATCCATCCAGCACTCATCCATCAATTGTCCGTCTGTCTACTGTCCATCCATTCCTCTCCATGCACACCCATCGTCTGTCGACCCACCATGCATCTGTCCATGCATCCACCCCGCATCCATCCACTGTCTATACAGTCACCGTTTGCTCATTGAGAATCCATCAGTCATCCCCCATCTATACATCACATCCATCTATCCACCTAGAATCTGTCTATACTTATCCCTCCATCCATCTATCCAAACTCATCATCAACCCACTCACCCATTCTCCATCCATCCATCTATTCACCCACCCACCCACCATCCCTCTATCCATCCACCATCATCTATCCGTATGCCTACCTGCCTGCCGTGCATCCACCCCTCCCCACCCATCTGTCCATCCATCCATCATCCATCCATTCACCTGTCTACGCAACACAGGTTTCTTGAGTATCTTCTCTGAGCCAGGTTTTGAACACAGTGCATGATGTCTTTCTGGGGCTCTTGCAGTGGAACGCCAAGGTTTTCTGCCTGGTCTCTGTGTCTTGGTCTGTAGCTCCCCCTCCCTGCCTCTCCCTCTGTCCCCCTTCCCTGTGTCCGCCAGTCTTGCCTGCTTCTGTCTCTCTCCCCGTCTCTCTCTGCCTCTGGAGTTGCCCCCATGCCCTTCTCTCCTCTGTCTCCTGCCCCCACCCATGCTGGGCCTGGAGGCCTCTGCTTGCCTGCCTTGGGCCCCTCACCACCCCCAGACCTCTGTCATTCCTTGGTAAAGCCATCTCCCCTCTAGTCCCCTCCCTCTCAGGACTGGCGCTTTCTTTTGATGAGACGCCAATGAGGTGATGTCTGGCTTTTGCTAAATGTCATAAATAAATTATTAATCACTTCTTGGGCAGGAGTACTGCCCCCCCATCAGCACTGGTCCTGTCATACGGGGAAGGTCCGAGGGTTAATGGGAATTTTCATCTGGGCTCCTCCTTGGCCAGAACTCCTGACCCCTGAGTACCCAAAAGGGACCTGCCAGCCTTCACCCTGGCACCGCCCTGCTGGCTCTGCCTGCAGGTGATTAGCTCTGCCTGGGTGTCCCATCTCCACTTCACTCAGTTTCTAATTCCTTTGCCACCTGGGAGGAAAGGTGCTGGGATAGGCCGATTTAGAGGAAACTAGACCCGCCAGGCAGGGACTTGGGCCACCCCCAAGAGGGGTGGTGGCTTGAAACCAGTGTGCTGCCCTGTCCCTCCCTCCTCCTGACCACCAGGTGGCCTTGTTCCCTGCTTGGAGCTGGGTCACAGGGCTGGGGAACAGAAGGAGCCCCTGTCTCCAGACCCTGGGAAAGATGGTGGGTGCTGAGTTGGGTTCCTGTCCTTGCCAGATTTGGTGGCCCAGGCTTTGGCAGTGAAGGTCTTGTCCCAGCTCCTGGCTCTGTTCTTCACACCCTTCCACCACCCAGAATTGGGCTGCCCTCCGAAGTCACATGCTCCTCTTTACTCTGAGCAGCTTGTGTTTGGAAAGCTCCCTGCAGCCCACTCTGGCTCTGCTGCTGTCCCCCCAAGGGGTGGGGCTTGCCGGGGCATGTACCCGGACCAGCCCTGACCAGCCCTGACCTCCCTGAGGGGCCCTTGTGACCTTCTGGACTTGCCTGACTTGGCCTCAGTTACTTCATGGTCCCCAGGGTGCAGACCCCACTTGGCACAGCAGACATGCTGTTGAAGTGCTGAATCCTGGGAGGATCTGATGCCTGGAGTGGGTGGGAGGGACCACACATGGTGTCCCAGCTGCCTGTCTGGGTTCAGATGTGGCTGTCCCCCCTGCTGGCTGTGGAAGTGAGATGTGGGCAGCTGATGGGATCCTCTGAACCTCAGTTTCCACATCTGCAGTGGGATAGATAGTTCTTTAATCCCAGGGTTGCCATGTGGCATCCCAATAAATATGACACTGTCAGGTGCTCTGAGCCTAGGGTACGCGGTGTGTGGGCATTAGCCACCACGGTGCTATGGCCTGGGATGGGCCACCCAGCTGTGAGCGTCAGCTTGGGGTCCCTTGGGGCTGAGCCAGAGTGTGTACAGGGAGCTAATCGGGCTGGGCTGAGCTCAGGAAAAAGCTGCAGAACATCCCTGTCTTTACCCTACCAGGCTCTGTCCCCTCCCCAGGCCTGCTCTGCCTGGGGAGCTCGGGAGGTGAGAGATAACCAGGCTAATGGTCCTAATTATAGCTGGCTTGAATCGATGGAACCTCAGGCCCTGGAGGGGCAGGGCTGGTGCGGGAGGGCACAGGCAGGCCGGCCAGCGGGTTGGGCAGCCATGATGGGCCAAGGGCTGGCAGGACAAGGAGTTCTAGAGCCCCTCACCCCGGGCCATAGGAGCCCACCACTGGCTGCGGGCCCTGCATCTCTGCAGCTTCCACACCTCTGCTCTGTCCTTGCCAGATGGAGTTGCAGGGAGAAGAGGCTGGGGTCCCCGGACACCAGGATAGGGGCTCAGGGAATGGCTGATGGGGTTGCTTGGATGGTGGTTCCCAGGCCTAAGGGCCTGAGAAGACTCACTGCCTATTGCAGAGAAGGGAGAGGGGCCCTGTGAGAGGAGGGCCGAGGCTTTAGTGGAGACAGGGTGCATGGGACTTGAGGTGTCCCCAGGGCCACCAGAAGCCTGGTGGGAACAGGAAGGGCATGTAGGAGATGGGGATGGGCAGGGCTGAGTCCCCATTTCCCATGCCAACTCTGAACCTTCCTGGAGGAGGATTTTATTAGGCAGGTGGCCCTGGGCTGTGAGGTCTTCTGGGAGGGGAGGAGAGGTCTGTGATGGACAGGGTCTAGGACCGATTCTCTGAGGCTCATTCTGGGTGTGGCTAGGGTTACCTCTGGGCCCCTCTTGCCTTCCTTCCCACTACGGCAGACCACAGCTTCCCTCCAGAACTTCCCCAGCCACCTGTTCATTCCTGGTCCAGTTTGATCAGTCAGGGACCCCATGTGCTGGTCTGACCTTCCTAAGTCTGGGGACTGCCCTGCTGGAAGGGGACAGGGGACAGCCCAGAGCAGGGAGAGCCCCCACCCCTGAGATTGCATCAGCCTCCAGCGGATTACATAACCATGTTGAGCACTGCTAGGGCGTGGGGTGGCTTTGCCTAGGCGGTCTCCATGGGGCCAGGGGAGTGGGCAGGTTAGGGGTGGGCATCCCGTTGGCCACCTTAGCCCAGCTCTGTGCCAGCCTGGACGCTGCTGGCCAATCTCCTCCCCTCCAGGATGACTCGGGGTGCCCATGCATGTTTTTAGCTGGATCCCTGCCCTGCCGGTTGGGACTTGGAGGGACAGATGGGGTCATCCCTAGCAGCCCCTGGCCTTGTCCTGGCTGTACCCGGGGCCTGACTCCCACTGTCCCTGCCTCTGTGAGCTGGAGCTCATCTAAGGACACAGCACCTGCACCGCCACATAGGCGTGTCCTCAGCAGTACACCTCTGCAGGTCAGGACACACTGTGCTGGTCCCTCAGGAGTGGCCTGCACTCAGGACACATTGAGGCTATCCCTGCTAAGGCCAGCTCCCCGAGGCAGCTTCCTGGAGCCTGCCTCCTCCATGTCTGTTTGCTCTGCTGCTCCTCAGGGGGGTTCCCACCCCCTTGGCATGGGGCAGGGGCTGGACTTAGGCATGCCCTGCTCTGCCCGCAGATTCCTGGGGGCTGTGCTGGCAGAGCAGGACTTGCTCCCGGGTTGGGACCCTGGGGCAGAGGGGGCCAGGCAGTGGTGCTGCGTCTACCTGGTACACTCTGGCCCTGCAGGGTGAATGGTGGGAAGGGTGTCTGCTCAGCCACTAGAGCCACCAGGGCCCTCTGAGGACTAGGTGTGTGTGGTGGAATCCTCCCCCTCCTCCCTTGGGACAGGAATGGGCAAGGGTCCCAGGCTGGGGGCGGAACCTGTGTGGAGCATGAGAGGGGATGTTGGTTGAGTCCTGTGTGTGCACATGTGCGTCCATGCACGCATATGTGGCTGTTGTATTTGCTGCATGTGGTTTGTACACAGCTGGCCGGCAGGCTGAACAACCGTGATGGTAACAGGACTTCTGAGGATACCCTCTCCTGGGTGACTATCCCTGGGCAGCCTCACCCTCCTCAGCTGGGGTCCTGCAAGGTGGCCCTGAACTCTGAGTGGGCCCACTGGCTCTGATCTTTGCTCCTCCAGCTACTCATGGCACATGGAGGTGGGGCAAGATGGGTTGGCCAGGGGTGCACGGGCCACCAGCTAGCAAGGGGAACTGGCCCAGGTGGGTCCCTTCCCTGGCCTCTCGGAGGTTTTCCTTCTGGATGGCCCTTTGCCCCATGTGTGGGCATATTTCTACTCTGGGTGATTTATTTTTTGGTGCTGTGTTCCCTGGGGGACCCTCCTCCCCTCCCCTTCATGTCCCATGCCTGGAGTCTTGGAACCCTGGGCTCACGCGTGGTTTTTTGGGTGGGAGTCAGGCCCCAGCCCATCC
This sequence comes from Geosciurus inauris, assembly GCA_004024805.1. Taxonomy (NCBI): domain Eukaryota; kingdom Metazoa; phylum Chordata; class Mammalia; order Rodentia; family Sciuridae; genus Geosciurus; species Geosciurus inauris. The sequence goes on along the minus strand of PVHX01010628.1, from coordinate 60,685 downwards.
TGTCCCTGGCAGGGTCACACATCATGCCCCTAGTATGTGTGGGAGCCCCTCCTCTAGGTTGGAGGTGGAGGAGGGGCAGTCCCACCCTCTGTCTTCAAGGGAGTGGAGCTCAGAGACAGCTGTGGAGCTCTGAGACAGCGTCTTATTTTTTTTAACCTACGGCCTTGGGCATGGTGGCACATAAACTACCATTGACCATGTCCCCAGCCCTTTTTATTTTTTATTTGAAGACAGGGTCTCACTGAGTTCCCCAGGGTGCCCTTGAAACATGATCCTCCTGCCTTAGCCTCTCTAGAGGCTGGGGTTACAGGTGTGGCCACCACACCCAGCTTTTTCCACCCCCAGGCCAACTGTGCCCTCCCCCCAGCCTGTAAGGTATTGAAACAAAAGAGGGATTCAGGGTCACCATGCTCTGTGGGGTGCCACATCTTTCTGGGTGCCCAGCTGGCATGTGCTTGGCATACTGTCCAGCGTGTGGGGTGTGTGTAGGGTGAGGGATGTGCACCTGTGTGTGTGGCTGTAGGATCAGGGCTGGGAGTGCAGTGCCACCTTGGATGCCCCTGGGGGTGCTGTCAAACCCACAGGTGTCCTGGCCTCCTACTGGGTGGGCCTCTCCAGCAGCCCAACTCTTGTTGTGCTGGTTTCGTGTGGTCCTCGGGTGATGGGACCTGAATGTCCCAAGATGGGCCTCAGCCAGTTTGGCACCTCTGTCTGGCCCTGACCCTCCCTGTGGTGATTCCTTGGGGCTGCTCCCTCCCTGGGCACCATGTCCACAGTGCCAGCTGATGAGTTACTCACTTTTGTTCCTGGAGATGGGCTTCCATGTCCCTGCCTTACCAGGGGTTGGTGGTGATTGTCCCCTTTTAGAGGAGGGAAGGAAAGGCCCAGAGAGGGCACCTGACGTGGGCATTCCTGCCCTGCCCTGGCTGGGTCTGGGGAGGGCCCGGAGGTGGACCTCTGGCATGGTGAGTGAAGTACCTGGGAGCAGAGGTAAGTCCTCTGCTTTGCCTCTTCCAGAAGAGGAAGATGGTGGCCTCGAAGGCTTCCACAGCTGCTTCCCTGCGGAGCCCGTGAGCCTCCCCAAGAAGAAGAAGTCCAAGAAGCTCAAGGAGAGCAAGTCCAAAGGGAAGCGGAAGAAGAAAGAGGTGAGAAGGCGAGCGTTGGGTGGGCGGCTGCTGTGAGAGAGCTGGGCCTGCACTGGAGTCTCAGCTTCCCAGAGACGCCAGTTTGCCTGGGAAACACGAAAACCAGTTTGCAGTGGAAGTATGGCATCCACCAGCCTTCCTGGGGCATTAGTGATGTGTCCTGTTTCATGAGAGAAGGTCAGAGGGTGTCCTTCCTTTCTCCCATCCTGGCTGCCCTGTATGGGGACAGTAGAATCCCACATCCACTGTCCCTCCCTCACAGCCGGTGGTCGCTGCCTTCTGGCTCCTGGCTGCTCTGTAGCAGGCCTCTGTCCCTCTAAGCAGATCTACTGAAAATGCAGAGAGGCAGAGAGGCCCAGTGAGTCCTGGTGAGGGCCCAGCCTGCACTTGGCCCTGGGGCTCTTGTCTCTTCCATCCTGGTTCCCAGCAGTTCTGGATAGGAGAGGTTGCTGAGGCAGGATGGACTGCACGGGATCCAATGTTCCATGTGCTTCATGGACTCACTGTATCCCCAGGATCCACCTTGGAAATCGGTGGGACGGGGCTGTCCCTTCCTCTGGAGTGATGGTGCCATTTTCCCTTGAATATGTGTGCTTTCTTAAACAAACCTGTGTGAAGGAAGAAAGGAAGAAAGAAATTGGTGGTGGGGGATGCTGATTCATCTTGTCAGATGGGGAAATGGAGGGGTCCTCCCTACTTGGAATAGGACCCTGGGTGCCCCTGTCACGTTACTGCATGCCAACTGTGAGGCTTTTGGGCATCGTGTCCAGTCCTCCAGGCAGCCCTGTGGAGAGGGTGATGGCGTGCATCTAGCTTCACAGGCAAGGGAGTAGTGGCTCAGGGTCGACCGTGCCCATGGTCACACGTGGTTGTGCTGAGGTCTGGACCCAGGACTGTCAGCAGCGTCTAGTTTTTCCCTTGCCAGGCATGGTCCTGTCCTAGCCTGCCTGTCCTGAGGGGGACATGTGGCCAGTGCTCTGCCGTTTTTGGTCCAGAGTTGCAGGCAAGAGGCCCAGGAAGGCGGCTGGTGAGGAGCCCTGGGCAGAGCCTGATTGGGAGGAGGCTGCAAGAAGACCAAGACGAGGGCCCACGATCCTGCTCAGTGCTTGGGAGTCCACCCAAGACAGAGGCGGTCTGGGGCTACTGGGGCCCCTTGCCTACCTCTTTTTTTTGTGTGTGCCAGGGATTGAACTCAGGGGCACTCAACCACGGAGCCACATCCCCAGCCCTATTTTATGTTTTATGTAGATTCAGGGTCTCACTGAGTTGCTTAGTGCCTTGCTGTTGCTGAGCTGGCTTTGAACTCGCGATTCTCCTGTGTCAGCCTCCCAAAGTGCTGGGATTACAGGTGTGCGCCACTGCACGCAGCCCTTGCCTATCTCTTGAGTGAGGTGGGGTTGGTGGAGGGCTTTGAGCTGCTGGGCACAGGATGTGACTCAGCTCTGGCTGGCTCCTCCAGAGGCACCAGGGTGAGAGCCTGAGACAGAGGCAAGGAGACCCCTGCAGAGGGAGAGTGGATGGTGGTGGTGTGAGAGTTGCGGCCCATGCCTCTCAGCGCCTGATTCCTTCCTCTTTCCACCTCCCACTTGTTTTGGCAACACATGATGCACCTTCCCCTGCGAGGTGGCCATGGAGGGGGCCGGGCATTGAGGGTCCCAAATTCTGCCTGTGGTCTGTGTTTCCTCCCCTCACCTGGGGCCACTGGGAGGACAGAACCATCCTGGGCTGTGATCCTGGGCCGCGGTGTTCATCCATGGCCAGCTGGGGAGAGGCTGAGGACAGCTAGTTTTCTTTGCTTGGTGCTCTTTGCTGAGGTTGGTGGTCAGCGTTTCTCAGCTGGCAGACCCCGACTTCTGGGAGAGCTTCCTCAGGGTGCACCTGGCCACACTCCACCTCTTTTCCAAGCTCCCATGCCGTGCCCCAGAGCTGCTCCTCCAGGCTGGGCAGCTGCACCAGGCCCTTCCTCTCCTCTGCTCCATTGTGTGCGGGTGTGAGATCCTGGGTCCCCCCTGCCCTTGATTTTACCTCTCCCCACATCTACTGCCCTTAGCTCTGTCTTCATTGTGGTGTGAGGTCCAGGACTGATGTGTGCCTGTCCCTTCCCAGGACACTCTACCCTTTCTTTACCCCTGGCCAGCTTGCAGGCCCTCTACCCCTGAGGGAAGGACCCAGGTCAGGGTTGTCCCTAGGGTAGGTGGGGTACCGAGGCTCCTGAGATGTGTAGGCCTGTGCTCCAAGTCTGGCTTCTTCTGAGGGGTCATGAAGAGGGTGAAGCTTCCTGTTCCCAGTATCCAAATGGAGAAGTGCAGGGAGAAGGGGGGACCCTGTGCCTGGAGGCTCCCCCACTGAAGGACATGCTGTGGACCTGCCCTTTTGATGGGGAAGGTCCCTGAATTCCTTGCTATGGCTCCCTCTCTTCCACTTCTGGTGCCTGCCCCAGCCCTGTAGGTCTGTCCTCTTGCTGGGTGGTGAGTGGTCTGGACTGCAAGGCCCTGGGATGACTTACTGGTTGAGGCTGTAGAAACCTGTTCTGCTGCCACATTGCCATCCCCTCGAGTCCCAGGCTCTGTGGATCTCCCATCCTGGGCCTCATGGCCAAGGGCAGGGGCTTCTTGCATGTGACCCCTGCCCAATGCCTCTGTTTCCTCTCTAACCGATTTCTGGGGCTGGAGTAGGAGGCTAGGACCAGAGGCAGCACCACCTGGCCCTGGGTCTCAGCCTTGGGCTGGGTCTGCCCAGGCCCCCATTCAGGTCCCAGCAGGGGAGCAGCAGGTACCTGTGGGAGCCACCACCGCAGGCAGGCCTGGCTTTTTTCTCCCTCCCTCCTGGACATAGCGGCCCTGGCCAGGAAGGAGGCAGTGTCTGGACAGAGGCCAGGAGTCAGGAGAGTGCTGGCAGCCCTGCAGCCTGCGAAGCTTGGTCTCTGCCTCTCTCCTCCGGGCCCTGGTCTCAGCGTCTCCTTTTCTGAGCTGACAGGTTCTCCTTTCTCTAAGGCGGTTTGGCTTTGTGTCCAGCGTCACTCTCTGGCTCTTGTCGGCTGTCTCTCACTGGGTCACAGGGAGTCTCCCTCTGGCCTGTGCTTGGTCCCTGCCTTATGAATCTCCTGAAATTCCTTCCTCTGTCCCCCCAGCCCTCTCCCTCTCTTTCATCTCTCCATTTCTTCCTCCTCCTCCCGCCTCATTTTCCTCCTGCTCCCCCTCATTCTCCCTGCTTCCTCTCTACTGAGATGCTGTGGTGCTTCCTGAGAAGGGTGGAGGGCTGGGGTGGGCTGGAGGACCCCAGGGGACAGGTCCCTTCAGGTGACCTCTGGGCCAGGGCTGCGCCCTTCCCTGCATTCCTGAGAGCCTGGCTCTGACCGGCTGTGGATCATAGGGGCCTAGAGCATGCTGTGTCCAGACGCGAGGGTCCCAGCTGCTTACCTTCCCCTGGGCCTGGATCGCAGGCAGGGGGACTGTATCCCTTTGCCCCTCTGTGTCTCCAGCTAGGTGACCTCAAGAGGAGATGCCAGGGCGGGTGGCCCCTAGCAGCAGTTTGGGTGGGGGCTGGCAGCCAGTCGAGGATTCTGATTTACATAAAATAACCAGGCTGCAGTCGGAACCGAGCATATGTAGATGAAGCTCCTCGTCAGACCGGAGCGCAGGAGGGAGAAATGATCTCAACCTGTACTGCAGCGGTTACCATAGCAACCAATTATTCAGTGCTAAATTATAACTGTTTATAACAGTCGTGAATGGGAAGGCTCATATTTCATTCTTTCCTTTTCCCTCTCAATCTTGAAGGACCCCAAATTGAGTATGACCAACTCAGTCCTTCCTTTGAGTTTAAATGCGTCCTTTCTCTGGAGATGCGGTGTGTGTGTGCTGGGTGTACAGGCAGGGGAGGGGGAGATGAGAGGCCTCAGTCCAGAAACAGCAGTGGAGCTGGGAAGGAGGAGGGGTGGTGGGGACTGCCCACTTGGGGTCCCCAGAGCTGAGGTTGCACACTGTGCCCTCTACAGGAAATGGGGCTCAGAGCAGAGGCTCTTCCACCCCCTCACAGCACAGCTGGGGCGCAGTGTCCAAGGTGTTCTGCAGGTGGCTTCCGAGTCCTCTAAGATTGTTCTTCCAGCCAGTGGAGCATCTCCCACAGTCACGTCCGTCTGGGGCTGCTGCAGCGAAAGGACGGTGCCAAGGTCAAAGCCCCTACGGTCTCCTGATTTTCACATCCCAGTGTTTCTGTTGCTTGCAGAGCTCAGGGTGGAACTCTGTTAGCGAATCACTGGTCTGTGCCTGGGTCTTCTCCCCTGAGCAGGGTGTGGCCCACAGCCCCCTTGTAGGGTTCAAGGTGTTGACTGGTCTCCACCCTGCTTCTTGGTCTTCCTTTCTTGCCACTGAGTCCCCTCTGGTTCCTAGGTCTCTCCTTTGCCTGGTGGTTTCAGAACCAATTCAGCCTCCCTACCCATCTTCTCTGCAAGTCAAGATTTTTGGGGGCCAGGGGGAGAAAAGTGAAGCCCAGTTGTAGAAGTGTCAGCTGGTGCTGAGTTCTGCTGGGTACACTTGTCCTGTAACTTGTCTTGGGTGAGGAGCGGAGCTCGGGTGAGATCCGGGTGTAGGTGGGCGTGGTCCAGGCTGTGTGGACTCCCTTTGGTGGAGGCTCAGGGATGGGAGGTGGGCTGGGGGACTCTGGGCCTCAGAGCCTTCTCTTTGGCGGCTTCTTCCTCCTCTGAAATGAGAGGTTGACATCTTGCCTGAGCCTTAGGTGGCTGTCTGCAGGGAAGAGGCCATCGTGGCCCTAACTCTTTCCTCTGCTTTCCCGCTCAGCTCTGGGTGGACTCTGGGCGAGCCTGTCAGGCCCTGGCTTTGGCCTCCTGCCAGGTCTGCTCCCCCTGAGCTGTGCAGACGCGCCGCTGCCGCTGCCAGACAGCACAGTCTGTGGGAGGCGCCTCTCCTCTCCCTGCCGTCCGCCCTCCGTTCTTTCCGCTCCCCTGGACCCTGCATGCCACTCCTTTCCTCTCTTTCACCCTGATGCTTCCCATCCGATGCCTGGGCTAGCTTCTCCAGGGCTGTTGCCACAGTAGCTCCTTGTCCGAGTCATGTTGTCTGTCCACACTGCTGCTGCCCAGCTGCAGGCTCTCCCTGCGCGGTGGCTCCAGCCCAGTCCTGAGGGACAGATGAGGGAGATGAGTCTGGTTCGTTTCCTTACCCTGCCTTCCAAGTAGAGTTGGGGTGGTCTTGGGTCATGTGGGCATCTCTGGGCATTACCAGGGAGGACGCGGCCCTGGTGCCTGGATGTGGTCTGGCTGTGTCAGAGTAAAGGGTGTGGATGGGTTGCACGCACCGCTCTGCCTCACAACCTGGCCCTTCCCTGCCTCTCTCCTCCGAGCATGGCTTCTCTGCCTGGCTGGCTTCTCTGGCAGAAACACCCAAGGCCTTTCTTCCAGCTCTCCTTGGTTCCCCTTACCTTCCTTTGTGGTATCGCCTTTGCCCAGATGAGGAGGTTCAACCTTACTGCACTGACTTGCCCAAGGCCCTGACCATCAGGGGGCAAAGCCTCCCAGGGAGCCCCAGAACCCACTGGCAGGACCCTGGGCCCTCTGGCTTCGTCCCTGGCCAGTTTGTGGGATCTGCCCTGGGGCAGTTGAGGGCTGGTTGGAATCCCTCCCTCAGGCCGGCCTGCAGCTGCTGTCCGTGGTGCTGAAACTCATGGTGGCCTCTCTCCCCTTCCTTACCTTTGCTGGGGTGGAGCCTATATCTCAAGTCTCTTGCCGTGGCTGAACTCTGGCGCCCATGGGGAAAATGGATGTCTTTATCTGATGCCCAACTCCTCCAAGGACTGTGGCAGAGCCTGAGAGCTGTGACCAGGCTCAGGCTGTGGCCAGGGCTGGGAACTGCCCCCTGCTTCTGGTGTGGTCAAGTCAGTATTTTGAGAAACACTGAGGTTCCAGAAAAGCAAAGAGGCCCTGTTTCTGCCAGCGGTTGGTGTTGCTGACTTGGGGATTAATGGACAGAAGAGGTTTGGGAGCAGGAGTGGGGAGTACAGCGAGCTCGTGGGCGGGGTCCTTCCTGGCCTGATCTCAGGGAGAGCCCCTTCAGTGGCCTTTTCCATCCTCACCTAGCCAATGGGACATTGTTCAGGCTGTTCAGGCCTCTCCTGGGGAAAGTTTAGGTCATAACTCTTTTTTTTTTTAATTTTTTTAGTTGTTGATGGATCTTTATTTTATTCATTTATTATTTATATGTGGTGCTGAGGATCGAACCCAGTGCCTCACGCATGCTAGGCAAGCGCTCTACCACTGAGCTACAACCTCAGCCCTAGGTCATAACTCTTTATAGTGCAACCTGAAAGGGCAGAGTTGGACTGGGGGATCCTAAGATTCTTCTGCAGGCAGACCCTACTGCCTCTCCTGCCCTCGGTCTCCCGTATTCTCCTCTCTCCTCCGCTGTCTGATGCCTCCCTCTGTCCTGCTGTTTCCTGAGCTCATGTTTCATCTCTCCAGTTCTCTCTCGGTCTCTTCCCATGCCCCTCTCTTTTTTGGGACCGAGGATTGGTCCTAGGGGGGCTTAACCACTGAGCCACATCCCTAGCCCTTTTTATTTGTTATTTTGAGGCAAAGTCTTGCTAAGTTGATTACGGCCTTGCTAAGTTGCCAAAGCTGGTTTTGAACTTGCGACCCTCCTGCCTCAGCCTCCCAAACTGCTGGGATTACAGGCATGCGTCACCACTCCTGGCCCCATTGCCTCTCTTTGCTCGACTTGAAATCAGTTCATTACAGTCATAAGAGTGACGGCCAGTGTGCTGTGATTGTAGCCACAGTGCCAGCCTCTCCCCATAGACCCCAGCCCAAGGGGACTGGGAAGGGCTCTGCCTGACTTGATTTTTTCAAGGCCAGGAGGGAATTCCTTTCTGCTGGGGCAGTACCTTTCTGGTGGGGACGCTCTGGCTGTAAACGCCCTTATCTCCATATAAATGGGCCATTTTCTGCCTGTTTAGACAGGAAACTAAATCAAGGAAGCCAGGCTTAAGAGCTGCCTAAATTACCTTGTCTCACATTGAGAGAAGTGGCCAGTGTCGGGTGGTGGGGAAGGTGGGCTTGTGCCCTGGCCGCCTCTGGAGAGCTGGCCGCAGAGAAAACTGGCATGTGCTCCATGTTAATTACAGTTTCACTTGATAGGTGTGGTTCTGTGGGACACAGCAGTAGCAGGACTTCAGGGCTGGGGCCTGGGTGGGCGCCAGAAGGTCATCGTTTCCTGCATGGGGCTTTTCCTGTACACCTAGGTGTTTGACTCAGGGTGTGGTGTCCTCTACAATAAGCTGGGTTCTAGTACCATCGTGCAAAACTAGTCACAATGCCAGAGTCCGAGAAGTCTGGCTCTGACCGAGGTGGAACCTGAGCTGCTTGAGGGTGGTCCAGGCAGGCTGCATCTTGCTTGGGAGAGGGTCTGGCTTTGCAGGAGGCCTTACCTCACTGGCACTCTCATTTGGGGGGGAATGAGACCCTTGAGTTGTGCTGGCTTAGGGGCGGCCCCTTTGGTCAGGCTTTGGGGCTGAGCTCTGAGCGGTGGACGTGGACGAGGGACGGGTGGGCTGACTAACTTGACCAGGTCGCTCTCAGAGCCGCACTTCTGCCCAGGACCCTGGATTTTCTTGGGGCCTCTGAGGGCCTCACTGTCTCCCTTCCTTTTCCAGGGGAGCAATGATGAGCTTTCAGAAAATGAGGAGGATCTGGAAGAGAAGTCGGAGAGCGAAGGTAGTGATTACTCCCCTAACAAGAAGAAAAAGAAGAAACTCAAGGACAAGAAGGAGAAAAAGGCCAAGCGGAAGAAGAAGGATGAGGACGAAGAAGACAATGATGACGGGTGCTTAAAGGTGACCGCCGTGGCCCGGGCTGGCGGGGCCCCAGTCCTTTACTCTCTAACCCGAGAGTCCACCGTGGGCTTTCCCAGCTAGTGCGCACATGTGGGCGTTGGACACGGTGTGTGAGCAGGGCGATGGCCAGATGCCCTGGAGACGTATTTGAAATGACAGGCAAAATTCAGGAGTTGGTGGAGGGGACTGCACGTCTTGCTGATGTGTTGGCTGCTCTTGGCAATGGCTTGCCTGCACGCGCTTGCCGCTGTTTCTGGGGAGAGTGACAGTGTGAGCTCAGGTTGAGCAGGAATCTTTTGCTTGGAGCCGTTCAGGGAAAATAAAAGGACAACTGGAGTCTTGGCTGTGAGCAATAGCTGGCCAGCCCTGCTTAGGGTGGGAAGGGAGCCTCGTTCCTAGCTCACTCTGCAACTCTTTCCGAGCCAGTGGGCATTCCCCAAGTCTCCGCTGAACTTGGAGCAGAGCAGCTGCAGAGACGGGTCTGCCTCTCCCCGGACGAGCAGCTCCGCATGAGGTGCAGGGTGATGTGAAAGAAGCCAGGGCTTTAGGCTCAACCTGACCCCCGGGACTCAGGTGTGCTCTGGGGGTTCTGGATCTCTGCTCTTGGTGGTGGCAGATGACCTTGAGTCACCAGGAGGGCTTTGCTCCTGGAGTCCCACCGCATAAAGACAAGTGCTCCACAGACATTAGCGCAGCCGCTGGGAGGTGGAAGCAGCAGCAGGAGTGACTGAAGCTGGGAGGCCCCGAGGGAGGAGCAGCTCACGAGTCCCAACACCGACACCTAGTGCTCTCCCTAGTCGGTGGGTGTGTTGTGAGTCATCTGCAACTGGTGACAGCGGAAGGGCTGACAGTTGTGACTTCTGGGAGCAGTTCAGGGTCCCCTGACAGTGTCATCCACTGCCTGGACTCCATGCTTGCTCGGCTGTCCTCGGTATGGGCTGCAGGGCTCAGGTGCCTTCAGGGATGGCTGGGGTGTCTGTAGGAACAGGTTGGGCATGGAACGGTGTCCAGCTCTCTTGGAGCCAAGTTCCCAAGCCCTGCAGTGCTGGTTAGGCAGGCCTGGTCCTCAGCTCCAGGGGACCAGGGAGACTGTGTACCACTGGGGTGGCTTTCCATTGCAGGAGCAGAAAGGCCAGCTGCCAGGGCATAGGCAGCACAGGGTGTGTGGAATCAGAGCCCTGAGACTGAGCGGCAGGAGTCTTGGGGTGTGGGCCCTAGTGGTGGCTGCTTCTGTGCACCCCTCTCTGCCTCTGTGGGGTCAGCAGAGCTCAGGCTAGGCGTCTTCAGGGCTGAGGATGGGTGCTGAGCAGGGTGGGGCTCCTCAGCCCCATTCTCCAGGAGGGAGAGCAGGACTCCTTTGTCCAGATGTCAAGCAAGACACCGAACATTCCTGATGGAACTCACTTATGTCACATGACCACCTGACCAGGAGTGGTCACATTCGGCCCGTCCTTGTCCCAGGCATCTGTGCTAACTTTCTCTTGCCTGTAGGCAGGTCCTGCAGTTACCCCACTTTACAGACGGGGAGACCAAGGCAGGGAGGTGAAGTAACGTGTCCACCTCCCACCACCTAGTATGGGTTAGAGTCCAGATTACAACCAGCTCAAGCCCACGGCCAGCACTTCCTATCCAGTCACAGCCTGCAAGGAACCATGTAGCCATCTGGTCATCTGACCCCTGGGATGGGTCACTGGAGAGCTGGCTGGGTGTCCCCATATGTTACACACCTTCCTGGTCTCAGTGCCCCATCTAGAAAGTGAAGCTCTGCCTAAGGGGCCCTCTTAGCTCTGCCTTGGACAGGCAGTTGACCCATGCCCTACCCCGGCCAGGACATGCCTTCCTGTCCTCAGAACCTGACCTGTCCCAAACAGGAGTACACTGGGAGAATCTGGGGCGGGGGGCAGTCCTCTCCATGCCTCACACAGCCCCTCAGCCCTGCTTCCTCCCCAGGGACATCTTCCCTCCCCAAACCCATCTTCAGGACACTGTGCTGTCCCATGGCCTACATTTCCTGGAGCACATTCCTCCCTGGAGTGAGTCCTGCTCCTCCTGCTCCAGGGTTGGAAGGCTGTTGGGGAGCCTCGTGCCAGAGGAGCCTGGGTTCTGCCAGCTCCATCTCCCACAGCTGCCTTCCCTTTCTGGAGGCTCTGGGAACATGTGGCCTGTGAGCCTGTGTCTGAGACACCCCACTGGTTGGGCTGGTGGGGTGCTTAGGGTGTCCCAGTGGTGGGTGCTCTTGTTAAGTTGTAGATCCCTCTCCCCATTCCAGGACTGCCTGGGCAGGGGCCCTTGGGGACAGGTTGCAGGTGAGAGAGGCCCCCACCTCTGATTCCACTTTTGGCCCGTGTCTCCCCAGGAGCCCAAGTCCTCAGGGCAGCTCATGGCTGAGTGGGGCCTGGACGATGTGGACTACCTGTTTTCGGAGGAGGACTACCACACGCTAACCAACTACAAGGCCTTCAGTCAATTCCTCCGGTGGGTTGGGGTCCAGGCTGCTGCAGCTGAGCATCTGTGGGGTCTGCCCTCAAGGCCTGTCCTTCCCTGTCAGGCCAACCACTGACCTGCAGGGCTGGCAGGGGAGGGGCAAGACCCCTTCCTTTTAATAGATGGTCAGGCCTTCCCTCGCTGGCCGGCCCTGGGTCCTCGGGTCTCTTCCCCTTGGGGCAGCCTGCTGCAGCGCTCTCTGTTCTCTCAGATCTTGCAGGGTCTGCACACAAGTTAGAAACTCACCAAAGGAGGGAACAGGGGACAGGAGCACCTGGGGGTGGACTCTTGTCTCGAATTTGTGCTTCCCTGCCCTCCTTTCTACCTGGTTTCTGTAATGGGGCTGGTGCTGGACGCTGCAGGACTAGGACAAGGGACAGTTCTTCCCTCACTTCCTGGCTGTTTCTCCCACCATAGGCCGCTCATTGCCAAGAGGAACCCGAAGATCCCCATGTCCAAAATGATGACTGTCCTAGGTGCCAAGTGGCGGGAATTCAGTGCCAACAACCCTTTCAAGGGCAGCTCTGCGGCAGCAGCTGCGGCGGCTGTGGCTGCAGCCGTAGAGACAGTCACCATTGCGCCACCACTGGCCATCAGCCCCCAGCAGGTGCCCCAGCCAGTGCCCATCCGCAAGGCCAAGACCAAAGAGGGCAAGGGTAAGGCTGCAGGTGGGGGCACCATGCCCTGCCGGGTACCTGGGCACTCCTTATCAGGGACCTTGGGCCTACCCGCCCTCTCCAGCAGCCGTGTGGCATCGTAACTCTGGTCCTGTCTACCTGTGGGGTAGTGGAGGAGCAGGAATGAGGGGGACAGAGCTTTGGAGGTTGCGCCTGGCCATCCAGCACGCTGCTCTCCTTCGGATGGTGGGTAGGAGGGAGGCCTGCAGTACCCTCGGCTTTGGGGAGTTGGCAGGCTGGAGTTGGAGGCAGCCCGGGTTAGCCTGTTGACTTCTCACCTCGGCACCCACTGTGGCACAGTCCTCCAGGCCTGCGGGGTAGCTAGAGGGTCATGTCCCTGCCTCCTGTGGCTTTAGGATCCAGGGAGGTGCAGGAGTTGAGAGTAAGGGGCCGGTATGGTCAGACTGGTTCTGAGGGAGCCCGGGAAGGAGGTCCAGATCCAGTGTGACTCAGGGCTGGGGGCTATGGATGGGAGAAGAGGGCAGCAGGGCCCTGTGGGACTTGAAGTGCCCCAGGGAGGGAGCATCCTGGGTGGGGTGGGGGTTTCTGGCTTCCTGGGGTTTGGGGACATTGGTCTCCCAGGGTGATCCCTGGTGTGATCTCCAGCAATTCAGCCTTCCTGGATGCTGATTTGGTGTTTGATGGCGGGAGGGGGGTGGTTTGAGGAGATCTGGGGACCCTGTTTTTCGGCCCCAAGGAGTATTGGTACCTGGGTGTAGTCCCGTAATCTCAGTGACTTGAGAGGCTGAGACAGGAGGATCACAAGTTTGAGGTCAGCCTCAGCAAGTTAGCAAGGCCCTCAGCACCTTAATGAGACTATCAAAATTTAAATAAGTAAATAGGACTAGGGGTGTAGCTTAGTGGTAGAGCACCCCTGGGTTAAATCCCTGGTACCAAAAAAAAAGCAGCATTGGTTTCTAGGATGATGCTGTGGGGCTGTGCCTGGCATCCCTTTGCCAGGTCTTGGAGGGGGCCTTGTGGGCAAGTGACATGGGTCTGACCTTGTCCTGTCCTGCCCTTGTCACCAGGACCTCAGGAAGAGCCTGGCCTATCTGCCATCTGCCCCACCTACTTATATCCTCTGGGGCTCCAGCTGCTGAGCTATTGATTCCCTGAGCTGCCTCTTCACAGCTTGAAATGTTGAAATAGATTTTTTGTAGCACCACCGAGGGTGCACCTGGCCTCCCAGCTCCCTGTCTCCAAGCGTGTGGCCAGAGGAGGGCCTCTGGGAAGGCCCCGGGAAGGCCCCCTGGGTGTGAATCCTGACACTGGAGCCCTCCTTCCCTGCTTACCTGGCAGGGGGTCGGGCTGCTGGGGATCATTACTCCCCAGGCGGCTAATTGCCCTGTGGCTAGCTCTGTAAACACTCTTCAGCCTGCTAGCCTTTCCCACAGGGGACTGGCAGAGTTGGGGGCAGCTGTGGGTGGTGCCTGCCCTGCCTGGCCCCGGGAGGCTAGAAGCTGGAGAAGGGCTTTTGGCCTCAGGATGTCGCTCTCAGGGCCCAAGCATGGACCACAGGCGGGTGGATGTGCCTTTGGTGGCTCTGCTTGAGGGGGCCAGGGGCTTCCTTGGGGGCAGCTCCTTTCTGGGGGTGGGGACAGTGTAGGGGCAGGTGCTCATGGCAGAAGGCCAGTGCATTGGCCTGGCAGAAGACGTGGGTCAGGCTGGTCTCTGGCTTTCCTTTTCTTTGTTGCGTGACCCAAGTGGGGACTCCCTCCTCTCCAGCCCTCATGCCTCATCTGAAAAGGGTGATGGTAAAAGCCACCTGTTCCTCATTGGGTCACTGTATGAAGTGGCAATTGGTCATCATGACCCTTGTTCTCAGGGCCTGGGGTGAGGAAGAAGATAAAAGGCTCCAAAGACGGGAAGAAGAAGGGCAAGGGGAAGAAAGTGGCTGGGCTCAAGTTCCGCTTTGGAGGGATTGGTGGCAAGAGGAAGAAGGGGTCTTCGGTGAGTGTGTGTGTGTGTGTGGTCGTGTGTACCTACACGTGTGTGTGTGCCTGCAGATGTGTGAATGTGCGGATGTGCACGTGTGCTTTGGAGGGCCAGGGTGACCAAGGACAGTGGGCTTTCCTTTCATTCTCCTGAGCCAGCTGGTGGCGGGGCCTCCCCTCCCCTCCATTCTATCTACATGCCTGCTGGGCTTTCCCCGTGGGTCTGGTGTGGGTATAGGCTGGATCCTTCCAAGGGCCCCTTTAGCTTGGGCTCTGGGCAGGGAACTTTCCCCAGCCCACACTGTCTGGTGTCTGCTGCTGACAGCTGCAGCTGCATCCAGGCAGCAAGGTGCCCTGGGAGTATGGTGCCCCAGGAGGGTGGTGCCCAGGGAGGTGGCGGGTAGGACCAGGCTGGCCGGAGCTTCCACCCCCAGGGCCAGCTCTGACCCCAGGTTCAGAGCCTAGGCCAGAGTCTCAGCCTTGCCCGCTCCCTTCTCTGTGAAGTTGGAAGCTGTTTCTCTGTGCCTTGGCAGAGACGAGTGCCACACCTTGAGTTGGGTGCTCTGAAGGGGAATACAGAGCAGAAGGGACGGCCCACCCCAGACCTGGTGGTCCAGGGCAGCTTAGCAAACATTGATGGGCACCTGCTGTGTGCAGGGCCCTGTGGTGGGCCCTGCAGGCCCTGCTCCTGAGGTGCTTTCAGTCCAGCAGGCACGTCTAGGGAAGGACCTAATAGCCAGCCATGCAGACAGGACAGGCCAGACCTGGCACAGCACTGGCCTGTGGGTCTAGTTAAGGAGAGATCTGGGGAGACTCCTTGGGTTGGGGGTTCCTCAGGTCTGCCCCTTGAAGGGCGTTTGGCAGGATGGAGGGCAGGGCCTGGGGAGTGGTATGGAGGTGGAAATGTGGAAGTGCCTGGGGGCTGGAGAGCAGGGCTTGGTGGGTGGTAGGACATCAGGCTGGGCCAGTGCGCTGGGCTGTGGCATGAGGTTTCTGTCTGGGTGAGGGTGTAAATGAACCCCAGGGAGCACTGTCTCCAAAGCCGCCCCTAGCCCTGCATTGCCCCCCCACCCATTCAGGCCAGCCAACTCCTTGGATGAGCCCTGGGGGTAGCCCTGGCTCAGAGGCCTCCCCCCTTCCCCGCAGAGTGAGGAAGATGAGCGGGAGGAGTCGGACTTGGACAGTGCCAGCATCCACAGCTCCTCCATGCGCTCTGAGTGCTCCGCAGCCCTGGGCAAGAAGAGCAAGAGGCGGCGCAAGAAGAGGAGGAGTGAGTTGGGCTTCCTGTTGAGGGCTGCTGGGCCTTCCTGGTGGACGTGGGCGTGGCTCAGAACCTCCCCTTGGGAAGCAGGGGAGGGCATCCTCGGCCTCTGCCTCTGCTGGTCTTGGCCAGGCAGATGCTCTGTTCTTTCTCAGCTGCCCTGGCATCTACTGTCCTGAGAGAGAGGTGTCCTGAGGAAGAAATGGGACCCTTGGGTGTGAGCCACCAGGGCATCTGCACTGGCAGGGTGGGGCCTGAGGAAGCTCATCCCCATCCACCCTGTCCCCACCCACCAACCCCCATTCCTCCCCTCCCCTCCTAGTTTTATCCCTCTGTCCCACCTTCCCTCCCTCCCGTCCTTTTATCCTTCTCTCATTTTTCTGTTCCTCCATCCACCTTTCCCTTATATCTATCTTCCATCCATCTCCACTTTTACTGCCTAAACCATCCCCAGCATTTGTTCACCCCATAGGTGCCCCCACCCACTCACCCACCCACTCACCCATCCATTCAGCCATCCTATCCACACACTCACCAATCCATCCACCTAACGTCTATTAAGCACCTACTGAATACCTGTCAGGCAAGGGGGTGGAGATGGTTGTGCATCACCAGTGGGGACGAGACCTCCACCGCTGCCTCTTCCCCCTCCGCAGTTGACGATGGTGATGGCTATGAGACGGACCACCAGGACTACTGCGAGGTGTGCCAGCAGGGCGGGGAGATCATCCTGTGTGACACCTGTCCGCGGGCCTACCACCTCGTCTGCCTCGACCCAGAGCTGGAGAAGGCTCCCGAGGGCAAGTGGAGCTGCCCGCACTGTGTAAGCCCGGCGGAGGCGCCCACGGGGAGGGCAGGGGTGGCACCTGGCTCCCGGGACCCCGCGCCATCACCTGGTGGCGGTGTGTTGAAGGTCTGTGGGAGGGGGAGTCGCGCCCGCGTGTCGGGGACCTGGCCCAAGGTGCCTCCACCTGGACGCCCCTCCAGGAGAAGGAGGGGATCCAGTGGGAGCCGAAGGATGACGAAGAGGAAGAGGAGGAGGGCGGCTGTGAGGAGGAGGAGGACGACCACATGGAGTTCTGCCGAGTGTGCAAGGACGGCGGCGAGCTGCTGTGCTGCGACGCCTGCCCCTCCTCCTACCACCTGCACTGCCTCAACCCGCCGCTGCCCGAGATCCCAAACGGTGAATGGCTCTGCCCGCGCTGTACTGTGAGTGTTACGCCGCGGCGCCCCGCCCCGCCCCGCCCCGCCCCGCCCCGCGGCTCAGGCCCCGCCCCGCGGCTCAGGCCCCGCCCCGGCCTGCCCATCCCGCTCGAGGCCCCGCCCCCAGGCCTGCGCTGCTACTAAAAGCCCTCTCCTCGCACCTACTGTTCAGCGAGCATTTGCTGTGCCCCAAGTGTTTGGCATGGACCTCATTTCTTTAGCCTCACTGAGTGCTGAAGAGCCAGGCTTTTGTGCATGTATTATTCCCGTTTTTGGATGAGAAAATTGAGGCTCAAGGGAAGGAAGTAAAGTGACTTGCTCAGGGCCGCACAGCTGCAGAACTGTCCATTCAGACTCCGGTCTCTAGAGCTACTCTGGTCCTGGCTCTGTCCTGAGACTGGAGTAGTGGGAGGCTTGAACCTCAGTTTCTGCAGGGAGGTGGGAGTGCTCCCCCACTCCTACTCCTTGCCCTCCGGTAACTGTAGGCTTGTGAAGGCCTTATGGGCTGAGTTGGCCCCCACTCCCTTGCCACCCCAAGTGAGGGATTCCCCTGCCCTCTGGTCCTGCCTGTGCTGTGACTAGCCCTGGCCATTGTGTACCTGGGCTTGTGTGGTGTATGTCTGTGTTGCACAGGGGCCCAGGAGGCCTGTGTGACAGGTGCAGGCTTCTTAGCTTTTCTGCAAAACTCCATGTGATGGGGGGTGGCAGGAGCTTAGTTCTGCCAAGGTCTTTCCCTGTAGGATAGGGATGGAGGTGAGCAGGGTGGAGGCCCCGTGACCTGGGAAGGAAGTGTCCCTCTACCTACCAGAGCCAGTGGAGGAGACTCTGGTCCTACCTGACATCCCCATCTCTCCTCTTCCTCCTCTGCCCCATGGCCTTTGCTCTGACTAGGCCAGAGCGAGGCTGGCTCTGGGCCTTTATGGCATATCGTGTATCTCCTGAGAGCCTCCCTGTGCGGTTTGGCAGCATAGTAGTCCTAGAAGTGGAGGAAGTGATCCCCTATTTAGAAGATGAGAAAACAGACTCAGGGCTGTGCCTAACCCCAGGTGGCTTGTACAAAGATACGTGGACAGATGGTGGCAGAGGTGGACCTGTCCTCTCCAGCAGAGCTGTCTCCTGACACGCACAGTCTGCCCCAGTCTAGCTACAGCTCAGAATTGCCTCCTGCCAGGGCCAGAGCTGCTCAGAGCCATCTCAGGGCAGCGTGCTCAGGGCACAGACGGGGGTCTGTGGCCACTGTGTTTCTCATTCTGCTAGCCAACAAGTCCCTGGAGCCTGGGCATCCATCAGGGTCCCAGTGTGTTTCTGGGCCAGTGGAGACCGGGTTTCTGACCCAGCCAGCTCAGATGCACAGTGCCTGGATGGATGCAGCCCCGCCTGGGGTTAGGCAGGGGGACAGAGCTGTATTGTCCTTTAGTGCTAGGCAGGAGCTCGTGCCCCGTGGGTGCTTGTGCTTGGGAAATGATGTAGCATGTTTTCAGGGCGGGTTTCAGCAGGGTATGGGGAGTGGGAGGACCCACAAATGAGGGGACTCTGCAGCCTTGGGCTCTGCTCCCAGCTCTGCTGTCCCTTCCTGAGAGGGGACAGGTGTTTTTTCCACCTGTCCTGTGTGTATGGCCATCTCCCCACCTGGCTCAGGTTTGCCAGGTGTGAGGAAGCTCACTGTCAAGTTCAAAGGGCCCACATGGACTCACTGTTGCCCAACTCCTGCATGCACAGCATGTGCTAGCTCCCGTGGACAGGGGGTTGCCTTGGGGTCACTGTGGTACTCTTCTGACTTGGGGACTGTGCATCTGGCTGGAGGGAGCCTGTGTGACAGCCTGCTGTCATGGGAGCCCTGGGTGCAGCCCTGTGCCTAAGTCCTGAACTTGGGGACCCTCCTGTGTCCACAGTGTCCCCCACTGAAAGGCAAAGTCCAGCGGATCCTACACTGGAGGTGGACAGAGCCCCCGGCTCCCTTCATGGTGGGGCTGCCAGGACCAGATGTGGAGCCAGGAATGCCCCCGCCCAAGCCCCTGGAGGGTATCCCAGAGAGAGAGTTCTTTGTCAAGTGGGCTGGGCTTTCCTACTGGCACTGCTCCTGGGTGAAGGAGCTACAGGTGAGGGACCTGGCAGGAGTGGCTGTGCTAGGTGTGGCCTGGTGTGAGCCTCTCAGCCTCCTGGGTTATCAGGAAGGGGCTGACACAGTGCCCATCCCACTGGAGGAAGGGCATTGCTGGGAGTGGGGCAGCTAGGGGGAGGATTGTCCTGCCTGGGACGGGGCTGGGGAGCGGGGTTGAGGACACAAGGACACAGCCCACCTGCCCCTGGTAACTTCTGTGCCCTGTGAGCAGCTGGAGCTATACCACACGGTGATGTATCGCAACTACCAAAGAAAGAATGACATGGACGAGCCGCCGCCCTTTGACTATGGCTCCGGTGATGAGGATGGCAAGAGCGAGAAGAGGAAGAACAAGGACCCTCTGTACGCCAAGATGGAGGAGCGCTTTTACCGCTACGGCATCAAGCCCGAGTGGATGATGATCCATCGCATCTTGAACCACAGGTGTGTGCCCTGGGTGGACAGCCCTGAGCCTCACTGGAGGTGGACTCCTGTGGGGCTGGGACCTGTAGTCCATGCACTCTGTAACATGGGCCCAGGGCTGGGAGCATGGGCCCTTTGGGGCTGCTGTTCAGAGCCGTGTGTGGGTGCAGCAGGGCCAGAGAAGAGGCCACAGGCTCCCCGCTGCTGGAGATCTGATGTCCAGCTGGAAGGGCTCTCTGCCCAGGACACACTGGTACACACTTGTGGAGGACAGTGGCAGAGTCGTATGGAGAAAAAAGGGACTTGACGACCAGCCTGTGAACCTTGCACACAGCGGGAACTGGGTGGGGAGCCTGGCACTCCCGGGTTCCTACTGAGTCGGCTAGATGCCTGCAGGAGGGTTTTGAGGATCAGAAAGGCTGGGGTGTGGGGTTTAGCATTCCCATGTTTATCACTGCAGTGACATCAGGGAGTGCAGAGCCCAGCAGGTTAAGTCACTTTCCCAAAGCCACACAACAGGTGGCAGAGCCAGAGGGAACAGGTACTTCTGAGGGTAGGACTGCTCTCTTAGCCACTGTGCTAACTCTGTGCCCCTGTGGCAGCTTAGCAGAGCAGTCTGGGAATTCTCCAGGTGACTTAGTGACCGTAGGCTGCAGGCCAGGAAGAGGCAGCCGAGGGTTCTGAGAGCAGCTGGCTCCCACGTGTGGGCAGTGGCAGCACCTGCTGATTCTCCAGCTCAGGGGCTGGAAAGCAGGTGGTGGCCACCAGGGTCCTTGGAGGGGGACACAGGGTGCCTGCCGCCTGGAGGCAGCTTAGACCTCTGTACTCTCCACCTGTGCCTTGAGTTCATGGCTCTGCCCTTGAGGGGCTCAGGATCCGGTGGCTGTTCGTGCCTGTGTGCCTTGGTTAGTGTCTTGTCAGGCAGTTGCTGGGTGCACCACATGCTCTAGTTTCCACCCCAACTCTCCATTTTCTGGGCTTCCTGGGTGTGGGCTCCCTGTGCCTATCTGTCTTCTGTGATGTGAGCTGCTGTCAGGCTGAAGGAGCTTGCCAGGGCCTTGCTGGGGAGGCCTCCAGGGAGGAGAGGCTGTGGAACTTGAAAAGGCTGTCTCCCTTTGACTGTGCAGTGGCCCCTGCCCATCCCCAGACCTCACTGAGAGTGGCCTTTACTGAGGGTCAGTACCTGGGAAGCCTGAGCCCCACAGCTTTTACCTTTATTAAATTGCATGTTAAAAGAAGTTTTTCTCTGTGCTTCCAAGGTGGAACAGGTAACTCTCCCCCAGACTTACTCCCTAGAGTCCACATAACAACCGATTATTTGCTGAATAAGAAACCACTGGGGGCTGGGGCTGTAGCTCAGTGGTAGAGTGCCTGCCTCGCATGCATGAGGCACTGGGTTTGATCCTCAGCACCACATACAAATAATAAATGAATAAAATAAAGATCCATCAACAACTAAAAAAATATTTAAAAAAAAAGAATCCATGGTTTCCATGGTGACTGGGGATGGGTCTTGCTTCTGATGGTGTCCAGGCCAGCTGCAGCACTGCTCCCCAACCTGTTGGCCTGGCCACTGCCCTTTAGGGGTGCATGGCTTCCCAGCCTAGCTGTGTTCCCCTGGGCTGGTTACCTGTTCCACTCAGGTGGGAGTTCCTGAGGATCCTCCAGTTGGCCAGGATCAAGCCGTGTGCTGCTGGGCCTGCACATCAGGTCCAGTGCCCTGGGATCTTTGGAAGAGGCCATCCCATCTGTGGGAATTTCATCTTTGCCTGCTTTTTAGAGAAAGGCCTCTCATCTGGGATGGACACTGCTCTAGTCCTTTGGATTTTTAAAGTTAAAAAACAAAGGCAAGACAGAGGAGAGGACTTTCTAGTACAGAGATTCAGAGTTCTGTGTCCAGCCCCTGACAGGATGAGACTCATTCCAGCAGCAGAGGCTGGAAAGGATTCTGGATGCTGGCTCCTCAGTGACCTCTCTCTGCCAGTCTGTCACTTCTCAGAGACCCTTCTCCCCCTGTGTCCGTGGGCAAACTGCTGTACCTCTGTGGAGCCACTGCCTGGCACCCTCCTCCTGGTGGGCCCAGAATCCCAGGGGACCGCTGGGTGAGTGGCTCATCACACGAGGCCCTCTGCATCATCAGACCCACGCTGTCTCCTGTGTGCAGCTTTGACAAAAAGGGGGACGTCCACTACCTGATCAAGTGGAAAGACCTGCCCTACGATCAGTGCACCTGGGAGATCGACGACATCGACATCCCCTACTACGACAACCTGAAGCAGGCCTACTGGGGCCACAGGTGGGCCGCGGGGTCCAGCCACCAGGCCTGGGCCACTGGGGTCCCTCTGATGGCTCGAACTCAGTTCCCCTGCACCCCATGCTGCTTCCAGGGAGCTGATGCTGGGAGAGGACGCCAGATTGCCCAAGCGGCTGATTAAAAAGGGCAAGAGGCTGAAGGATGAGAAGCAGGAGAGGCCGCCCGACACGCCCATTGTGGATGTGAGTCGAGAGGGGCAGGATGGCAGGGCTCCCTGGCCAGGCTTGGCCACAGAGGAGGGCACATTCCCAAGGACCCTCGTGTGTGGGAGTCACACCCACACTCACAGCATGCCAGCTACACACCATTCTTACCTGCAGGGAGGCCTGGACAGTGCCTCCAGCAGAACTCCCTGGGGTGTCTAACAGTGCCTGGCCTTTGGGTGCCACTGGGGGGTTAACGAGCTCTGGACCCCGTTCCAGAAGTACATCTTCTCCCAGGGCCCTGGGCAGGGACACACAGCAGGGTGTCAGCTGCCGGGGGGAGGCAGTGGGTCTGGTCCCTCAGGAGAACTTTCATCAGAGGCACCTGGAGCTGCAGCATGAAGGGCCCAGGTGATGTTCTGGGTCAGGTGGAGATGTGGTTCCGGCAGGCACTGAGAGTGCCCCAGGTCCGCATGTGTCCCATCACTCACCCAACAGTATTGATAAGTGCTGCAGCGCCTGAGGCACTGTGTGTGGCTTAGAGGAAGCAGGGAACAGGACTGAGGTGGTCATGATAACCTGGGTCAAAGAGAATGCAACAATCAGATTTCCCTGGTAGGAGAAGTACAGGGCCAGCCGGGGAGGACCTGTGGAAGCAGCTAAGCCAGGCCAGGAGTTGGGGCCTTCTGGCTGAGCCCTGAAGAAGAGTTAGGGAGGCAGGGAGGAACAGAGCAGTTCCAGGTAGAGGAAACTGCATGTGCAGAGGCCTGGAGGGTGCTCTGTGGCCCAGGAGTCAGTGTGTCCTGCACCTCTGCTTTCCCCACAGCCCACAGTCAAGTTCGACAAGCAGCCATGGTACATCGACTCCACAGGTGGCACACTGCACCCATACCAGCTGGAGGGCCTCAACTGGTTGCGCTTCTCCTGGGCACAGGGCACTGACACCATCCTGGCCGATGAGATGGGTCTGGGCAAGACAGTGCAGACCATTGTGTTCCTCTACTCCCTGTACAAAGAGGTGGGTGCGCTGGCGGATGGGTGGGCAGGGGCTGGCACCAGCTCTGGGAAGACAGACTCACTGCCTCAGTCTCTCTTGGCAGGGCCACTCCAAGGGGCCCTACCTGGTCAGCGCACCCCTGTCTACCATCATCAACTGGGAACGTGAGTTCGAGATGTGGGCACCCGACTTCTATGTGGTCACCTACACAGGGGACAAGGAGAGCCGCTCTGTGATTCGCGAGAATGAGTTTTCCTTCGAGGATAATGCCATTCGGAGCGGGAAGAAAGTGTTTCGCATGAAGGTGAGCATCCTTGTTCCCAAGAGGGGCCTGGTCTGCCTGGGACCTAGAAGCCCTGCAGTGCACAGTGCCTCCCTTCCCCACCCCATGGAGGTGAGGCGCAGGCTGGCACAGGGCTTCTGCAGAGGTGACATCACAAGCTGGAGACTTACTAGAACCAGTTCCCTCTCTGGGATCAGCATCTTAAGCAGGTGCTGGTAGGGCCGAGCTCCCTGTGAAGATGCTGGAGGTGGATCCAGCCTTCCTGCTGCTTCCTGCTTCTGGTGGCGTTCCCTGGCTGAGGGATGCAGCCCTCGTCTTGGCCTGGTCACCTGGTCTTCTCCCCTTTGTTCTTATAAAGACGCCAGTTATAGTGGACACAGAGATACCCTAGCCAGCATGACCTCAACTCTCTGTAAAGACCCTGTTGCAAGAAAGCTTCTAAGTGGACAGGAGTTTAGGGAAGACATTGTTCAACCCGGTACTCCATCTGTGTCACTGGGTCTCTCTGTGCTTCAGAGTCTTCTCAGCAAAATGGGGCAAACAGACCCACTTTCTAAAGCTGCTGGGAAGGTCATGGTTAGGGAAATCTGGGCAGGGCCTCCTGACTTCTGTACTGCCACCCCCCAGGAGGTCTTGTCTTAGGGCAGGTGCTGATCCAACAGCTCCCGGGAGCAGGGGGCAGAGATTCTGCATTGGATTTACTAGGATATCTGTTTATTTATTTTGCAATGCTGGGGGTTGAATCCAGGGCCTCTCACTTGCTAGGCAAGTGCTCCACAACTGAGCTAAATCCCCAGTGAGACTCTGCATTTGAAACAAAGTCACAGCTGACACGGACACATGGACATTTCTGGTGCCTTGTCCACCAAGGTGGAGCAGAAGGTGGTGCATCAGCAGGCCCCTGCAGAGCATCCCTGCTAAACGTAAGCGCTCCTGTCCTGGGGCTGGCGGTGTCTCCCACACCCTCCAGAATGTGTCGTCTTGGCTTCGTTGATGGTCTCTGAGCAGCCATGGTGCCTGGGAGAGGCTCAGAAACTATCTGCTGAAGGAACTAGATCAGTGATCCCAAGGTGGCTTTTTAGACAGATGGGCATATGGGCCAGAGAGTCACAAAAAGAATTCCCCCTTAGTTCACATTGGGGTCTTGCTATGGCTAGGTACGTCAGGCTTCTCTCCCTTATTTGTTTTTTATTTTATTTTATTTTTTGGAACCCAGGGATGCTTAACCACTGAGCCACATCCCCAGCCCATTTTATTTTTTATTTTGAGATAGGTTCTCAATAAGTTGCTTAGGGCCTTACTGAGTTGTTGAGGTTGGCCTTGAACTTGTGATCCTCTTGCCTCAGCCTTCTGAGCCGCTGGGATTGCAGGCATGGCCACAGCTTTCAGCTCCTCCCTTGTTTCTTTTAAAAAATTGTGGTAGAATGCACATAAATTTATCATTTTAACCACTTAAGAGTATGTAGTGTAGTTCAAGAGTGTTAAGGGCATTTACATTATCATGCAACCAATCTCCAGAACCCTTTTCATCTGGCAGAATGGAAACTGTCCCCATTAGACACTAACTCCCCATCCCACACCTGCCAGCCCCTGGCAACCACCTCCTACTTTCTGTGTGTGTGAATCTGGCTCCTCCCGGAATGTCAGGTCAGTGGAATCGTACAGTGTTGCGCCCCTAGCAGAGTTATCCACGTCGAGGCCTGGCTCAGAAAGTCCATCTGTGTTAAGGCTGAGTATCGTCCACCATATGGATGGGCATTTGGGCTGCTTCTCCCTCTGGCTGTCAGGAATAGTGCTGAGGAAGTTGGCTGTGCCGCCGTCTCTGCGTCTCCACCCACGCCTCCTTTGGGAGTGCACCCAGGGCTGGGGTTGCAGGACCACAGGGTCATTCTGTTTTTGACGTTGTGAGGAATAGGAATTAGCTCTTCAGTCCTTATGGAAGTCCTCACTGACCTGGGTGAGGAGCCTGGGGCTGTGACTGTGAATAAGCTTGATCAAGGTCCCAGCTCAAGAGGCTGGGGCTGGCACAAAGCCTGTGACCAGCTCTCCTTCTGCCCCTCTCTGATCCCCCCACACGGGCACTTGTCACTGGGAGAGGCAGGTATGGATTGGTCAGGATGGACTGATCATTCATGGGGCCCAGTGCAGAGTGGAGATGCAGGGCCCTTCATTTAAATGAGGGAGAGCTGCTTTTTCCTTTCTTCATGGTCTTTCTTGACTTACTGTTTTGTGTTTTAGGTATTTAATATCCTCTTCTCTTGCAAATACTGGGTGAATGCAGACCCTCAAGGTGCTGGGGGCCTACCCTGCAACTTAGTGCATAGAGTGTGCACCTGGCCCTGCTCCCTGCCAGCATTCAGGTTCAGGCAAAGTGTGATAGTGGTCCCTGAGCAGAGGCAGGGAAGCAGACACCTGTCCCATGGATGTGGGACCTCAAATGTGTGGAGGCTCCCAGCTCCAGTCCATGTCCCACCATCCCACAGGGCGTTTACAAGTTACAAATTCAATACTAAAATGATGTAGAATTTCACATCAGCAAATGCAAGACATGAAACCCCCAGGGTGGAGCCCCTTATTTTTGTTTGAGCCTTAACTCTGCCATTTGTTACCTGGGAGAGTTCTCTAGCCTGAGATCCCATGAACTTTAAATAGGGATAATGACAGTCAGCTCATCAAGTTGCTGAGGATGAGGAGAGTCTAAGGAAGCAGCCCAGGGCTGGCCCCATGCCACCTGATTAGTAAACAGCAACTGGTCCTGTTATTAGTAACCGTCAGCCCTGTACCGCCGTCCACGGTATCCCTGGGACTGGTTCTAGAACTCACAGGATACAGGAACTCACAGCACCTTCAGGTGCTCGAGTCCCTCGGATAAAATAAAACGTATGCCCACCCTCCCATATACACGGTCACCTCTAGTTACTTACAGTGCTGACTTACCAGAATGCTCATGAGTTTTGCTTGCTAATGTAAATGGAGTTACACTGTACTGTTCAGAGGATAACAACAAGGAAAACATCTATCCATATTCAGTACAGGTGCGGGGTTTCTCTTAAATATTTTCTACCCAAGCTTGGTTGCATCTGTGGGTGTGGAAACCATGATACTGAGGGGGAACTGGGTTGGGTTTTCCTTGCCTACAACACTACCCTCTTTAGGGTCCTGTCTTCTGGGCCTCCGTTTACTCCCTCTGCCTCCCCTCCTGTCCTGGGCTGGCCAGGCTCCAGAGCTCTAGGTTCTCATCCTTCTTGACTCTGCCTCTCAGAACCGTCTGCTCAGCCCCCAGCTGCCTCCTCCCCAATGTTCCTCTTCCTGCAGAAAGAAGTGCAGATCAAGTTCCACGTCCTGCTCACCTCTTACGAGCTCATCACCATCGACCAGGCCATCCTGGGCTCCATCGAGTGGGCCTGCCTTGTGGTGGATGAGGCCCACCGGCTCAAGAACAACCAGTCCAAGGTAGGTAGTGCTGGCCATGGGGCTGGGGGCCACTCTGCATTGGGACCACTTGTGCCCCTGATGACTGCTCCTCTGCTCCCCGCAGTTCTTCAGGGTCTTGAACAGCTACAAGATCGATTACAAGCTGCTGCTGACGGGGACGCCCCTTCAGAACAACCTGGAGGAACTCTTCCATCTCCTCAACTTCCTGACTCCAGAGAGGTTCAAGTGCGTCCCCTGCGTCTGGGGGGTGGGGTGGTGCTTGGGACACATGAAGACCATCAGTAACACGGGAGCGTGAGCTCTGCTCCCCTCTGATGTCCTGGTGCAGGAAGGGCGTGGCACAGGCATCTGCCACGCTCGGTGGATGCCAACTGCTGCTAATCCTGCGATTTCCCCTCAGCTCTGCCCTGGAAGGCCCTCTCCAAGGCACCTCCTAGGCTCCTCTCTGTGTCCCCTGCCCTCTTCCCTTCCCTCCAGAGACCCAAGTGACCCATGTGAGCAACAGTGGTGGGAGGCAGAGTCCAGGGCCCGGGGAGGATGGAGATGGAACCCTGCCTCCTCAACCTCCTTGTCACCCATGCCATATTCCTGCTCGGGATGGGGGGCTCGGGGTGAAGAGTGCTGCTTTTGGAATCGGGGGTGTTGAGCTGGGAGCAGGTTTTGGCTGGCTGCATAGCCTGGGGAACTCCTCGGCCTCAGTACTTATTTGTAATCTGGTTGATAGTTCTGGGGAGCTTCCATCCAGGAGGCCTTCAATGATGGAAAGATCCTCGGTGGCAGAAAGAGTGCTGTGGCGTGTGGGGTGACCTAGGCTTTGGCGGAGACTGACAGCTATTCAGGGCCATGCCTGGGCTCCCTGTCCTATCAGCCTGTGCTGACTGAGCTGCCCTGCACCTGCCCCCTTCACCCCAACCCTGAGGCCCTCTGCAGAGGCCTGTGTGCCCTGGGCCTCTGCTGCTGGCTCTCATCCCACTCTGTATTGCAGCAACCTGGAGGGTTTCCTGGAGGAGTTTGCCGACATCTCCAAAGAGGACCAGATCAAGAAGCTGCACGACCTGCTGGGGCCCCACATGCTCCGTCGGCTCAAGGCCGATGTTTTCAAGAACATGCCGGCCAAGACGGAGCTGATCGTCCGTGTGGAGCTGAGCCAGATGCAGAAGTGAGTGGCCAGGCTCAACCACCTTGGAGTCGCCGGCCTCCTCCCCCTGCCCTGTCTCCTCTGCCCCTGCCTGAAGGCCCCACACTGGCCTTCCTGGGCCCCTTGCTGGGGCGATGGGAGGCTTGGGCTCACCTCCGCCTACCCTTCCTTCTTGAGGCTCTTCTCAGAGTGTAGTGGCCAGACTCTGGGGCTGCCTGAGTTCTAGCAGTGTCTGCCAGGTGATTTCCCCCTGGTGGCTCCACCTCTGGGGCTCCATGGGGTCTTTCTGCAAATGCTGCCTGGCTGTGG
Source organism: Geosciurus inauris (assembly GCA_004024805.1). Lineage (NCBI taxonomy): Eukaryota > Metazoa > Chordata > Mammalia > Rodentia > Sciuridae > Geosciurus > Geosciurus inauris. The sequence continues at coordinate 32,993 of PVHX01010628.1, read as the reverse complement.
CCCCCGGCCTCCATGAAGGGTGGAGTGAGCCCCCTTGGAGGCTGGAGGCCAGGTGCCTGCAGGGCCTCACCTTTGCCCACTGTAGGAAGTACTACAAGTTCATCCTCACTCGGAACTTTGAGGCGCTGAACTCCAAGGGGGGCGGGAACCAGGTGTCCCTGCTAAACATCATGATGGACCTGAAGAAGTGCTGCAACCACCCCTACCTCTTCCCCGTGGCCGCTGTGGTAGGTGCCTGTGGCCAGGCCCTTGCCCCCATCCTCCCCGAGACTGAGGATCTAGGGGTGGCGGGTCCCCCTCATGCCAGAAGTTTCTGAAACCTGCCTTTGTCCACTGCTTGGCTACGGTTCTCCTTTCCTTGGGCCCTCCTTGTGATCTGTAGAGTAAAGAGGCTATTGAGTCACCCCAAAGACCCCTCCATTCCAGCGCCAGGACTCCAGGGCAGGATTTGAGGGCTGGCCTGGCTGTACCCAGTCCCTAAGGGAGTTTGCCACCAGCTCCCAGGGGGAGTTCCAACAGCCGTGGGTGAGAGGCTAAACCCAGGAATCACACACCCCAGCCCCAGCACTGTGTCCTCAGGAAGTTAATGCTCCTCTCGGAGCCTCAGTATCTTCCTTTGTAAATTAGGCACAGTAGCAGCATCTACCTGGAAGGGATCTATCTGCTGAGGGTCCAAGGAGGCTGTGTATGTGGTGTGCCCTTGCAGAGAGCTGGGCGCCCCTGGAGTTGTCAGCCAATGTCGGCCATCACCACCCCGATCGCTGCTGTTGGGTTCTAGTTTGAGCCCTCTGTAGTTCTTCCTCCTTGTCCAGCTCTGCAGAGAGGGACATGGATGACTGTCCTGGGGGTGTCCCAGCCCTGAGCAAGCCGATCCTTATTGTAAGAATCATGTGGCAGAGTATTTTGCTGGGACTTAACCTTCTGAGTAGCCTGCCCGGCTGGGGTCAGAGGGTTGCTCTGCTGGATATACCCAGTGAACCCAGGAGCAAGGCCAAGTTCCTGCTGGGAAGGCTGGCATGGCTTTACCGTCTCTTGGCTTCCTAACATGCCAGGTCTCAGGTCTCATATGCCAGCCAGGGAGCAAGGGAACTTGGTGCCTGGAGCCTACGCCCCTGTGACCCACAGCCTGTCCCATGCTGTTGATCCTACTCTGGTGCAGGCTTTGTGCTCGGCAGGGCAGATGGAGTTGGCCCATGGCTAGACCTTTATCTGTCTCCTGCAGCCTCCTTGGTGCCAAGCCAAAAAGGGAAGCTCATTTCTGTTGTGTCCACAGGAGGCCCCTGTCTTGCCCAATGGCTCCTACGATGGCAGCTCCCTGGTGAGGTCTTCAGGGAAGCTCATGCTGCTGCAGAAGATGCTCAAGAAGCTTCGTGATGAGGGACACCGTGTGCTGATCTTTTCCCAGGTGGGCCACCCAGGACACCCTGCACAGCACCCTGCCTCCATGGCGGAGTGCTCGCCTTGCCTGTGCCCTTAGGCACTGATGCCATTCCATGTGGTCTGGTTCCCCTGTGCCCTGGCACGAAGCAGCCAAGTGGTTGGCTGAGGGCAAAGGTCAAGGAGCTCAGGGCACGTCTGCTGCAAAGATCGGCCCTCCCCTCTGCCTTGCGTGTCTGGGCTGGTGTGGTAATCAAGCCTCCTCTGCTCTGCCCTCACCCCTGCAGCCAGGCCTCTCATTCTGGGGGTAGGGGGTCCTGGGGTTGGTTTGGGAGCACTGTCACAGTGAGGGCAGCTCCAGGGGCCCCACTCTCCAGCTGGATCCTGAGGTTCACTGGCAGCATACTTTTGCACAGAGAGGCAGGACTGTGCAGCCTCAGGTTTGCTCCTTTGTTGCTTCATTCCTTCATTTGCATCCATCATCCATCAGGCTCTGTACTAGGCCTATGGGTATAGAGAAACATGATCTGGTTCCTCCTTTCAATCTGCTTAGTTTAGAGAGGAGGAGCTTATGAGAGTTGCCGGAGTCTAGTCAGCTGTGTGTTGGAGGCCATAGTGATGGGCCTGCAGGATCGTAAGGTTAAAATACTCCCCTGGAGGTCAGACCCAGCCAGGCCACTCCTCATAGCCAGAGTGTGGAATCCAGCTCCTCTGCACAGAAGTCAAGCAAAAACAGTCTGCAGCCCTGATCACACCCCAGGTGGGCAGTGGGCTGGAGTCCCAAGGAAGCAGGCAACCTATGGAGGTGAACCTGGAGATGACCCAGGCAGTGACTGGAAGATGGATCCATAGTTCCCTTAAAACCACTGCCAACATAAGACATAAGTCTGGCAGAGTCCACCTGGGACTAAATAGAGTGAACTGTCAGAATGCTAGAAATACATGACAGAGGCATCCTCCTCCTGTCCAAATGAGCCAGCAAACCCAAATTCCCAAACTCACAATGGAACTGGCTGCTAAGACATCCCACAAAACCATAATTAGAATCCACATCAAAACAATAGAATTGCCTGAAAAAGACTTGAAATAAGCATGTTTAAGGTCCTCACAAAAATAATGGATTAACCAACACCCATAAATGAAGAAGAAATAATTTAGGTACAAGCAGGAGGTAATAAAAACAAGAGCTAACAGATAATTCTGCAGAGGAATTTAGTCACTGAAATAAAACACTTCACCAGGCTGGGTAGGTAAATTTTTAACATCAATGAAGAGAATACTGATGAATTAGAACCTGGTACTGAGGATTTCCTAGGATGTAGCATAGACAAAGATGAGAAGGAGCCCCAACAATCATCTGATAGGAGTTGCAGTAGAAAAACCAGGAAACCATGGAAGGCAAGATTTGATGAGTTTGTGGACTTTAAAGACATGAGGTCTCAGGTCTGAAGTGTACTCTTGAGCACTAAGCAAGATCAGTATTAATAAACCAACCCATAGGCACCTGGTAGGGAAACTAGCACTTCAGACCTGAAGCTCACAAAGGAGAGAGGACCAGATTGCCCATCAGTAACAGATGGCAGAGAGGATGGCAAAATTTCCATGTACCGAGGGAGTGCCTGCTGACAGTTTTGTATCCAGCTAAACTATCTCAAGACTGCTGGGCAATCAACAGGGTTATGGGTGCTCAGCAGAAACTGCCTTTTTTCTGGGGAAGAGTGACATCAGGGAAGACATCATAGGAGGTGATATTTGAACCTCGGGCAGTAAGGGGGTGGGTGGGTATTGTGGGAAGAGTCTGGTTGGGAACATCTGTCAGGGGAGGGAGCATTGGGCCTCAGAGCCTTGACTTCTGGCTGAGGATCTGGGATTCCATTCTGAGAGGCATGAGCAGGGGAGGCTGCTGCTCAGAATTATGTTTGGGGGCTGGTATGGAAGATGGATTGGCTGCTGATAGGTGAGATTGGAAGCCATGTTCTACAGAGTCCTGTCTTAGGCTTGCCTGGGTCCCACTTGTCTCCCCACTCAGTGAGCTGCCCCTTCCTCCCCCATCCATGGCCTTGTGGGCTCCTGGCTCCATGGACACTCCTCATGGCATCCCTCTCCTTGCAGATGACCAAGATGCTGGACCTTCTGGAGGATTTCCTGGAATATGAGGGCTACAAGTATGAGCGGATTGATGGTGGCATCACTGGGGGCCTGCGGCAAGAGGCAATCGACAGATTCAATGGTACCCACCTCACCTGAGGGTTTTGACTGGGGTCCCACTTGAGCCTCTTCTCCAGGCCAGCTTCTTAGCTGGAACCCAACTAATGTTCCATGAACTCCTCAAGTGACTGAAGAAAGCTGACTAATCCTTAGGTCATGACAGTGTTCCCTTAGGGTCACTGTGGATTGAACCCCCATGCTAACACATGATAGGCAAGAGCTCTACCACTGAGCTATTCTCCCAGCCTTTTTACTTTTTTTTTTAAATTTGAGACAGGGTCTTGCAAAGTTGCTCAGGCTGACTTTGAACTTTTGATCCTCTTTCCTCAGTCTCCTGCGTAGTAGCTGGGATTACAGGTGTGCACCACCATGGCTGGCTTCTTAGTTTTACATGCTAAAAGGATATATCCTAGGGGATCTTCTGGGGTCTGTTGGAGTTCTAGGAGTCCACTTGATAATACTTACTTAGAAAAGGACAAGAAGAAAGGCAGATGGGGGAGGAAGATGTCACCTTTGTCATCAAATGAAGCTGGTGCTGAGGATCTGGCTGGCATCCTGGGCCTCTACTGTTGACACCAGATAAAGCTCAGTTACTAGAAGTGCTGGGGAGAGCCTGCCACTAACGCACATGGAGGGTCTAACTCTCTAGGGTCTGACTGCTGGTTTACTTTTGCTCATCTGGCTTTAAAAACTGGCTTCCTTCTCATTTGGCTTCCTCCTCTTGGACCAGGGCTCAGAGCACTCACTGTCAGGCCTAAGTGGACCCAGGTGGGCTCCTCCAGCCTTCCTGAGTGCAGGCATGGCTGCCCATCTGTGATGGGGTCACTGTCTCGTTGCTGAGGTCTCTGCCCGTGGTATCTCCTCCTACCCTCCTGCCCGCCTCCATCTGTCCCTGCCCAGGTGTGCAGCATTAACCCACGCTCATCTGTTGGCCTCTTTCTCAGCCCCTGGGGCCCAGCAGTTCTGCTTCCTTCTCTCGACCCGGGCGGGTGGCCTCGGCATCAACCTGGCCACGGCAGACACGGTCATCATCTACGACTCAGACTGGAACCCGCACAACGACATCCAGGTCTGTGGCCCCCCTGCCACGTCCATCCTTTGTACCCTCCTGACCATGCCCCCTTCATCTCCCTAGTTCCTTAGGCCTCCCTCTGCTGTGGAGGCTTGGCCCTCATTCCTCCCTCATTGCACAGAGGAGGAAACTGCCCCAGAAGAGGCAGGGGTGTCCAAGGCACAGAGCAATCTGGCTGCTAACCCTGTCTGTCCTGTCACCCTCAGGACCAGCCTTGCTGCCCTCGGAAGGTAGCCGTGTTTCCAATGTGTGCTCTGTGGTCCCATTCGTAGCCCACTCACAGGCAGAGGCATCCCCGTATGCCCATGGCCCACTACTAAAGCCCCACGTGGCTCCATTTCCATCCAGCACACGGACCACTCTCGCTTGCCCACCTGCCATCATGCCTAGTTCCACCTGCCCAGGCACATTTTCATTCCAGCCCCAGCCTGGATGCCACACCCACACAAGGCTGGGCAGTCAGGTGACCCTGCCATGGTTATGAACTCATGTGTAAGCTCCCCACCCCACGGCCCCCCGCCCTGTACCCGGTGTCCTCAGTCAGACCCTGGTACTGAGCTTCAGGTCTCCCTAGGCCTTTAGCCGTGCCCACCGCATTGGGCAGAACAAGAAGGTGATGATCTACCGTTTCGTGACCCGGGCCTCTGTGGAAGAGCGCATCACGCAGGTGGCCAAGCGCAAGATGATGCTCACCCACCTAGTGGTGCGTCCGGGCCTGGGCTCCAAGTCGGGGTCCATGACCAAGCAGGAGCTGGACGACATCCTCAAGTTCGGCACTGAGGAGCTCTTCAAGGATGACGTGGAGGGTGGGCCTCCCTTCCACAGGAGTCTAGTTGGGGTTCAAGGGTGACCTTGCGGGAGACACCCCTGTCCAGGATCCCTGCCAGTCCCACCATGCACGGCTGCCCTCTCCTCAGCTCCAGCCTGTGTCTCCTTCCTCAATGGGCCAGGGTGGCATCTGTCCACTGCCCACCAACCCTGCAGCCCCTCTGTGCCACTGCAGCAGCACCCCTCCTCTGCCTTCCAGGCATGATGTCCCAGGGCCAGAGGCCTGTGACGCCCATCCCTGATGTGCAGTCCTCCAAGGGGGGAGCCCTGGCTGCCAGCGCAAAGAAGAAACATGGCAGTACCCCACCAGGTAGGGAGGCCCACGGAGCCCAGCCTGGAGCTGTTTCTGTGTCTGGGTAGCTGCTTCTAGAGGGGAAGGGGTTCCCCTGCCGCTCCCACCTGTCCCCGGGGTGTACTGGGATCAGAGGTGGCAGGGAGTGGGGCTGTCACACCTGTGCAGGTTACACCAAGCTTTGCTCCCAGCAGTTTGCCCTGCTCCTAGGCCGAGCCTGGAAGAGGCCAGAGGTTGGGGCTGAATGCTCCCTGGGTCCCCATGCTGCCCCATGTCTGCTCCTCAGGTGACAACAAGGATGTGGAGGACAGCAGCGTGATCCACTATGATGATGCGGCCATCTCCAAGCTGCTGGACCGGAATCAGGATGCCACGGATGACACGGAGCTACAGAACATGAATGAGTACCTGAGCTCCTTCAAGGTGGCGCAGTACGTGGTGCGCGAAGAGGATGGCGTGGTAAGGTCCCTGGACTGCCACTGTGTTCTGCCTTGGATCCTCCATCCTTGATCCTTGCAGTCACCCTACCCCATCAGGCCCCGCCCCTGCCAGGCCCTGCCTGCAGCCAGGCCCCGCCCTCCAGCCTGTGTTCTATCCATCAGGCTCCTCCCACCAGCCCCATCAGGCCCCACCCTGCAGCCTTGCTCCACCCACCAAGACCTGCCCTCTCTCCAGTGCTCTGCCCATCAGGCCCCACCCTGTCAGGTCCCACCCTGTAGCTATAGTTGGGGGGCGCCCTCCAGGCAGAGCTGGTGCAGGGGGAAGAACCGTACAGCCAGCTACATCTTTAGGGACATCTTTAGGGACGTCCTCATGGGCCTTCCAGCATCGACATTTCAGATGTATACATGGAACTGCCACCTGTGGAGAGGCTGTTCCTGGGCCCCTTCCTGCCTTGCCTCAGGGCTGCATCTGGCCTGGCTGGACCGCTCCCTGGAGAGCCCTAGTGTGCTGCCAGCCTTGGAATCTTCTCCTTTCTCCACCCTGCAAACTTCCTGCTCCCCCAAGAGCTCCGGGCTCTCTCCTTGTGGCACCTTCCCTTCTTCCTGAGCTCTCCAGGCATCGCGTGCTAATTAATTATCCTTCCCTTCAAAACCAGGAGCCTCCTGAAGGCAGGGGCTGGGCCTTATTCAACCTGGCAACCCAGCGCTTGCACAAGACCCGGAAATCCTTGTGTAGTGAATGAATGAGCAACTGCAGGAAGGGCAGGGAGGGGAAAGACCCTTTGGGGCTGGAGTGATTGGGAAGGCTTCCTGGAACAGGCAGGGCTTCCAATTGCTCCCTGAGCCCCTAGAGGCTGGTGAGGTAAGGTTGAGATGGGGCGAGGCTTCCCAGAGAGGGCCTGGACTGTCCAGCCAGCTGTCCTGCTAGCTCCTGCACCTGTGTCCCCAGGAGGAGGTAGAGCGGGAGGTGATCAAGCAGGAGGAGAACGTGGACCCTGACTACTGGGAGAAGCTGCTGAGGCACCACTATGAGCAGCAGCAGGAGGACCTGGCCCGCAACCTGGGGAAGGGCAAGCGCATCCGCAAGCAGGTCAACTACAATGACGCATCCCAAGAGGACCAGGGTGTGTGCTGCTGCGGGGAGACCCCAGGGGGGGTGCTGGCAGGTCAGAGGGGCCATCTCTGCAGGAGGCTGTGGACTGGTGCCATCCTGCCAGGCAGGGAGGTGGCTGGGGAAGGCTTCTAGGACAAAGGGCACTGGGCTGGGTGGGGGAACCAGATGCGTATCTGTCCAGTGACTGCTTTGCAAGTGGTGTGAGGTTGGGCAAGCCTCCTTAAGTCTCAGTGTCCTTGTCTGTGGAATGGGAGGGGAGTGGTGGCGTTCTTAGTGTATTCCGTGGTGTAATTCCTAAGTAGTAGTGTTGGGGTGTTAGTGAGCCCACAGGAAGCGCCTGGTGGCTGCTGTCAGTGTCACTGTCTCTGCTGGGCTGGGCTGGGCTGTAGGGCTTGGCCAGCCCTGGGTGTGCGAGGGTTGGGAGGGTTGGCGGTGGGCTGCTTGCACTCACGCTGCTCTGCCCACCCCCTGCAGAGTGGCAGGATGAGCTCTCAGATAACCAGTCTGAATATTCCATTGGCTCCGAGGACGAGGACGAGGACTTTGAGGAAAGGCCAGAAGGGCAGAGTGAGTGTCAGTGCTGGTGACCTGGTCTGCCCATGGGGCGTGGCTGGGATCCCAGGGTGGGGGTAGCTGCAGGAGGATTCTTGAGGCAGGCTGCTGGATGGGGTGGGAGCTCCTTGGCCCCTACCTGAGGGTTGTGGTGGCTTCTCCCCAGGTGGACGGCGGCAATCCAGGAGGCAGCTGAAGAGTGACAGGGACAAGCCCCTGCCCCCTCTTCTTGCTCGAGTTGGTGGCAACATTGAGGTGGGCCTGCCTGCTCCCTGTCTTTTCCTTCCTGCCACCCCTGGGGTATCAAGGAGGGGCTGGAGGCTTGTCCAGGGTCACATGCCCAGTAGTGGTGAGGCTGGGATGGACCCTCTGGTGCAGGCTACCTACTTTCTTTCTCCCTCATCTCTGAGTTCTCTGCACCCACTGTCTCTGGCCTGACCCACGCCTGCTCTCTGCCCTGCCCAGGTCCTGGGCTTCAACGCCCGACAGCGTAAAGCGTTTCTGAACGCCATCATGCGCTGGGGCATGCCGCCCCAGGACGCCTTCAACTCCCACTGGCTGGTGCGAGACCTCCGTGGGAAGAGTGAGAAGGAGTTCAGGTAAAGGGACCAAGGTGGTGGCCTAGGTTGTGACTTCCCAGTCCAGGAGGGCAGGCTCCAGCTGGGCAGGCCCTCCCAGTGTGCAGCGCCTGCTCCCGCCCCGCGAGGGTGTCCTGAGAGCTCCCTGTCCTGTGGTCTTGGGTGGAGGTGCCGGGTGAGGCTGACCGATACAAGCGCCAGCCAGCCTGTCTGCCCAGCCCGGCTAGCAACACTGCAGTGGGGACGTCTGGATCTTCCAGGGTGGGGACTGTCCTAGGGGCTGCCCTGCCAGGAGGGCTCCCTGTCCTCTCCCAGAGCTTGGTGCAGCAGGCCCGGTTGGGAGGCGAGCTGTGGTTGATATTTCCAGCCAAGGGGTCCCCTGGGGTCCTGCCAGCCTCCTCAGAGGGTTCTCGCTGGCCCCCCACTCCCTGAGCCCCAGTCCCCCCACCACCCCAGAGCCTATGTGTCCCTCTTCATGCGGCACCTGTGTGAGCCGGGGGCAGACGGCGCCGAGACCTTCGCAGACGGTGTGCCCCGGGAGGGCCTTTCCAGGCAGCACGTGCTCACGCGCATCGGGGTCATGTCACTAGTTAGGAAGAAGGTGGGTGAGTAAGCCTCTACAGGGCCCTTCCTGGTGGCTTCTTGGGGCCCTGGCATTGTCCCTGGGGAGCAATAGTGAGAGGGCAAGGCAAGTGCCCGGCACAGGTCAACATGGCTGCCCGGGTCTGAGCCAGTACAGAGGAATCCCAGAAGCCTTTCTGGGTGAGGGACCTGGATGGTGGAAGCCAGGATGGCAGGTCACAGGGCAGAGGACACACAGGGTGACAGGGTGCCAGGGGGCACTGGCCGGGGAGTTTGTGCTCAGGAGTGGCTCTGCCTTGGGCAGCTTCAGGCAGAGGCAGCACCCACCCGGAGCCTGTGACAGTCTAGTCCTGTGACTGCCCCTGGGCTCTTGGGGCTGAGCTGCGACCACCACCCTCCCTGCTTCTCTCCCATTGGCCCAGGTTCAGGAGTTTGAGCACGTCAATGGGAAGTACAGCACCCCGGACTTGGTCCCTGAGGGGCCTGAGGGCAAGAAGCCCGGCGAGGCCATCTCCTCAGACCCCAACACGCCGGTGCCTGCCAGCCCTGCCCAACTCCCGCCAGCGCCACTGGGCTTGCCAGGTCTGGGGTCTGGGCAAGCAGGGGAGGGCATCTGGGTCACAGGAAATGGCCATACTGCAGTAGCCTTGAGTCCTTGGCACGTTCCATGAAGGACAGCCTCCCCCGCAGAAGCATGTACCTGCACAAGTGCCTGTGCGGGCGTGTGTGGCACTTTCTTCTTTTTTCCTTTTTCTTGTGGGTACTGGGGATGGAACCCAGGCGCACTCTTACCACTGAGCTGCACCCAGCCTTTTCATTGTTTGAGACACAGTCTCAGTAAGTTGCCGAGGCTCAGCCTCCCAGGTAGCTGGGATTACAGGCCTGAGGCACCATGCCCGGCTGAGGGATTTTCTTTTTAATAATGGCTTCGAGATTTAATTTGCCTGTGTACCACGCAGCTCACTGAAGCATGCTGGCCAGCGGCTCCCGTGCCAGAACACTTCCATCAACCCACAGGAAGCCCTGTATTCACCAGCAGTTCCTGCAGGTCTCCCCTCCCCAGCCCCAGGCAACTGCTAGTGTGCTTTCTGCCTGTTCTGGACCTGTCACATCAACAGAGTTGCACACTCTGTGGCCTTTGGTGTCTAGCTTCTTTCACGGAGCATTGTGTCACAGGGGCCGTCCACGTCGCGGCATAGATGGGTTCTTCAGTCCTCCTTGTGGCCCAGTAGTATTCCCTTGGAGGGACCCCCTCCCATCCATTCATCCATTGATGGGCAGCTGGGTTCTTTCTGCTATGTGCCTGGTATGAATGATGCTGCAGGGAGTGCCTGCGTCTGTTTTTGTGTGGACACAGATTTTCATTTCTCTCCTTTCTCTTTTTATTCACTCTTGGGTAGATACCTGTGAGTGGATTGCTGGGTCATATGGTAACTATTCACTAGGGAGCTGCCAGCCTGTTTCCCACAGTGGACACACCATTTTACATTCCTGCCAGTAATGTGTGAGGGTTCCAGTTTTTCCATGTGCTCACCAAACTCAGGAAACTGGTTGTCTGACATGATTCCAGCTCCCTGGTGGTGAAGTGCTAGCTCATTGTGGTTTGATTTGCATTTCCTTGATGGCTGAGAGAGTCGGGCATCTTTTCATGTGTTTGTTGGCTATTTTTTATGTCTATTTTGAAGAAACGTCTTTTCAAGCTGAACTCAGTGGTGCACATGTGTAATCCCAACAACTCAGGAGGCTGAGGCAGGAGGATCAAAAATGGAAGACCAGCCTCAGCGACTTAGCAAGACCCTGCCTCAAAATAAAAATTGAAAAGGACTGGGATGTAGCTCGGAGCTAAAGTGCCACTGGGTTCAGTCCCTAGTATGGGGCGGGTTGAGGGGGGTAGTCTTTTCAGATTCTTTACCCATTTTTAACTGGGTTATTTGTCTCCAGATGTCTTTTTGGTGGTCTGTGTGCTTATTCAGGGAAAGTGTCTTGCTCAGTTGGGCCTGACAGGCCCAGGGCAGCCACCTATCCCCAGGCGATAGGTGGGGCCCAGCACTTCTGAGGACAGGCTCCTGGACACAGGCATGCCCTTTGGAGGTGGACACATTGGGGCTTGCCTGTGCCTCTGCCCTGAACTCTGTGTGACCTAGGGCAGGTCACCCGACCCCCTAAGCCTCTGTTTTCCCATGTGTAAGGGGGATGAGATAGTGCCCCCTCTCTCCTGGAGCCCCATGAGTCACCAGCCCTTTGCAGCGTGTGAGGATCTGACAGTGTGGAGGCGACTCACTTGGCCAAAGGCACATGAGCAGTCAGTGCGCCTGAACACCGGACCAAACCCATGCTTCCTGGCTCCCAGTTGGGAGGTTAATCTGCCCGTGTAGCCTAGGACCTCACTCCTAGTTACATACCCAAGAGGAATGAAACCTGCTTCTACCCCTCCCCTCCCGCCCTCCAGAGGGCAGCTGCGCTACACTCAGCCCTGTCCTGGTAGCCCCTGACTTGGGGTTCACTGGCTCAGCGTCTTACATAGGTCTCTGAGTTAAGGCCAGACCTGTGCTCTCTGGTGCACCTGGGAATGCTGCCTACCTCTCCTGAAAGTCCTGGTCCTCATGGAGCCTCCTGAGGTCCAGGCCGCTCGGTCTGGTCTGGCATCCTGCTCCCTGCCCTCCTGCTCCTGCTGCTTCCCCTGAGCCCATCTATCACAAGCCTTTTCTCTCTCTTTTTTTTTGGAACTGGGGATTGAACCCTGGGGTGCTTTGCTACTGAGCTACATCCTCAGCCCTTTTTATTTTTGGAGATGGGGGCTTGCTAAGTTGCTGAGGTGGGCCTTGAACTTGTGATCCTCCTGCCTCAGCCTCCTGAGTTGCTGAGATGGCAGGTGTGCGCCACCGCGCCTGCTCACTTCTTTCCCTTAATCTTTCAGACAAAATGGAAACGCAGCTGGGCTACATGGATGAGAAGGAGCCAGTGGTACAGAAGCCAAAGAAGCCCCTGGATGTCCAGGTAGAAGCTGCTGGTACCTGGGTCTGAAGCCAGTGCTGGGTGGACGTGGGGTCTAGGGAACCTCTCAGGCCTTGTCCAGCCACATGGAACCCAGGCGCCCTCGCTCCCAGTTGGAAGCTTCTGGGTCGGAGCGTAGCAGGCTGGGAGTGAGTGATGGGAGGCAGGGTCATGGGCCCCAGCCAGCACATCCCCTCTCTGCTTTTCTGCTGAGGCCCCTTTCCTGTCCTCTCTAGGCCCTGCCAACTGCCCTGGATAGAGGGGAGGGTGAGGACAAGCACGAGAGCTCAGACAGCAAGGAGAGAGCCCGAGAGGAGCGGCCAGAGGAGGTGGAGAAGGCCCAGCTCTCCCCAGAGCAGCTGCCCAAAGGTAGGGCCTTCCCAGGTGCCCTCCTGGCGTGGTCTCTGGCCTCAGCATCCTGCATCAGAGAAGGGCGGGTGGGTGGACTCTGCTGCACTCTGTCTCTCTCTGCTGAAGGTAGACTTCGGCAGGCGGGATGAGGGCAGGGCAGGGGCTCAGATCTTTGCACTTGGACTTGAACCTCTCCTTCCGCACAGGGGTGTTAGACTGGTGACTTCTAACTCGGGTACCTTCTGGTTTGGAAACATGAGTCTGCTGGATACTGTTGAAACCTGCCTTCTGGCTTTCTGTGGTCAGACTTTGTGCTTGAAAAGAGTGTCCATTTCTAACTGCTGGGGTAAGGCTCTGAATACGGGGATGAGGTCATTAGATAAGGCTTGCTCGAGATGCCGCGGAGGTTTTCTGTGTCCTTACTGGGATGTAGTTGACTTGTTGCTTTCTGAGAGACTTTGTTAACCCTGCCCCCGTGATGAGGGGTTCGGCTCTGTTCTTGCAGTATGTGGTTCTGGGTGAGGCTGGGTGTCGGGTGTCCATCTGTTTGGGTGTTTGCTGATTTTCTGGTGAAGTGAGTCGGATTCTCCTGTGGGACTGATCCTCCTCCTCGTTGTTTGGCTTTGCAGTTTATTGTGGCTAATTTGTATTGATCTTCTGTTGAATATATATTTGTATGCCTTTTTCTTTTTTTTTTCTTTCTTTTTTTTAGTTGTAGATGGATGCACTATCTTTATTTATTTTTATGTGGTGCTGAGGATGGAACCCAGTGGCTCACACATGCGAGGCAAGCGCTCTACCACTGAGCCGCAGTCCCAGCCCTGTATGCCTTTTTCTATCTCTTGTTTTTAAAAATGAAGTAACCTGTTGGGGTGTGATTCACATGCCAGGAGGTCATGCACTTCAAGTGTACCTCCCATCTATGGGTCTTGAGTATGTCCATAGACTTGTGTGACCATCACTGTCATCTAATTCCACAATACTTCCATCATGCTGGAAAGAAGCTGCTTACCCATTCCCAGTCCCTCCCCATTTTTCCTCTCCCCAGTTCCTGGCAATCACTAATCTATTTTCCGTCTCCATGGATTTGCCGACGTTGGATGCTTCACGTAAACAGAACCAAAAAATACATTGGCCTTTTGTGTCTGGCTTCTGTCGTTTTAGCACGGTGTTTTTAAAGCTTATCCGTGTCATAGAACATAGTAACGCTGATTTCCTTTCTGTTGCCAAGTGATTTTCCATTGGCGGGGTTGACGATTTTGTTTATCCATTCATAGCGGAAGGATTTAGGGTTGTTCCTGCCTTGAGCTGTTGTGAATTATGCTAGTGTGAACATGTGTGCCCACGTTTTTGTCTTTCATTTCTCCGGGGTGTCCACCCAGGAGAAGCATTACTGGATTGTCTGGTGGCTGCTTTATATATTGAGCAATGGCAAATTGTTCTCACACGTGCTGACCAGTTCACCTTCCCATCAGCAAGGTATGAGGGTTTCCCCATGTGCTAGTCCACACTTGTTCTTACCTGTCTTTGATTATAGCTACCTTAGGGGTGAGAATTGGTGTCTTATTGTGGTTCTGGCTTGTATTTCCTTTGTGCCTAGGGGCGTTGAGTACTTCTTCAGGTGCTTATGGCCCATGAGTATATGAAAAATGTCTTTCAGTTCCTTTGCTCATTGTAAAATTTTGTGATTTATATTTTTATTATTTGTTATGAGAGTCCTCCCTCCATCTACAACTGAGGCTGGGGATTGAACTCAGGGGTGCTCTACCATTGAGAGTATCCCAAGCCCTTTTTATTTTTATTTTTTTATTTTGAGACAGAGCCTTGTTCCGTTGCAAAGGTTGGCCTTGAACTTATGAACGAGGCCTCAACCTCCCGAGTTGCTGGGATGATAGGTCTGCACCACCGTGCCCAGCAAGAGTTCTTTATAGATTCATGTTTCCTTATCAGCTGTAGGATTTGCAGGTATTTCCTTTTGTTGCTTTACTTTTAATCTCTCTATGCATTTGTGTTTTAGGCATCTCTTATAAACAATGTAGAGGATTCCTTAGTTTAAACCTCTTCCTTTTGGCTGGGAAGTTTAATCTCTTTACATTTATTGTAAGAACTAGATATTTGGATGAATTTCTATCTTGTTTTTATATTACTCTTGCCTTTTCTTCTTTTTTGTCCTCTCTTGCCATCTCTTGAATTGATTACATTTTCTTAGTACTTCCCTTTCCTCCCAACTCATTTGGAAAGTTTATAGTTAATTCTGTTCTGTAGTGTTAAATTTTTACCACACAGCCCTCTTGAATCGCATCAAGACTGTGGACAGTGTTAGCTATAGTTCACTTCCTTCCCATCTGCCCTGTTGGTTTTGCCCAGAATTTTAGTTTCCACTTGCTTCGACTTCCCTGTGTTTGTTGTTGTGTTTCTGACTCTTTAATCCTTTTTAGGTCTTCTCAGTCTTACTGCTTTTGTGTTTGCTTACCCATCTATCACTGCTTCACTGAAGTCCTCTTTCTAACACACCTTTTAATGGTGCTTTCAGCAAATTCCAGTGTATTGATTTCCCTTTCCCCTTGAATGATAGTGAGGCTGAGGTGGGCCAGGGATTTCCCCTTAGCTCTTTGAAGTTATTTCCTTTTCCTTCTGGCTTTCATTGTGCTGCTGAGACAGATGCTACCAGTGTAATTGTGAATCCTTTGTAGAAATCTGTCTTTACTCTTATTTTCTACCATTAAAAGCCTTTTTTTGTGTGGTGAATCTAGGACCTTGTGCATGCTAGGCAAGTGCTCTACCACTGAGCCAAATCCCCAGCCTTAACAGGTTATTTTTAAGATCTTCTCTTTGTCTTTGGTGATGTGTGGTTTCAGTACCACAAAATTCCTACCCTGCTTGAGATTCCCTGCTTCTCACAGCCAAGCTTGTATGTCCTAGATCAAGTGTGGGAATTCCTGGGCCTTCCCTCTTTGCAAACCGTCTTTGCTCCGTTACAGTCAGTTCCTCCTGAAATTCCTGTTACTCATGGATCCATTCACTTATCCAGCAAAAATGTATATAGAGAGAGCTGACTTCGGTCACTATCCCAGGTGCTGGGACATAACCAACGAACCAGAACAGCTCCTGGCTCATCTCTTGCTGTTTGTGCCCTGGTGTGGGACATGGGCAACACCAATAAGCAGAACAGACTTTGGATGCTCTGGAGAAAGCAGGAGACCAGGACAGGGGCAGTGGGAGTGGGTGTGGACAGTCCTTCACATCTCGCTGCTCTCCTTTCTCTCTGCAAGGTTTTTTTTGTTTGTTTGTTTTTGGTACCGGGGATTGAACTCAAGGGTACTTGACCACCAAGCCACATCCCCAGCCCTATTTTGTGTTTTATGTAGAGACAGGGTCTCACTGAGTTGCTTAGCGCCTTGCCGTTGCTGAGGCTGGCTTTGAACTCGTGATTCTCCAGTCCCAGCCTCCCAAAGTGCAGGGATTACAGGCGTGTGCCACTGCGCCTGGCTCTCTGCAAGGTTTTTGAGTAATCCCCAGACCTAGCTTCAATTATCCTGTCTTTACCTGTGTACCAGGTAAAGCTTCCTGTGTACCACTCTGAATGGCATGCCTGCACACTGAGGATTCAGAACAGTGCTTGTCTGTTAGCTTGCAGCTCTCTGGGTCAGCAGTCAGGCATGGCGTGGCTGAGTCCTTTTCCAGAGGCCTTGGAGACGGAGATCAAAGTTTTGGCTGGGCCAAGTTCCCACCTGAAGGTTCTGGGGAGAAAGCACTTCCAAACTCATTCTTGTCAGCTGACGTTGGTCTCTTGAGGTTGGAGGACTGAAGTCCCGTTTTCTTGCTGGCACCACGTGGGGGCCACAGGCAGCCAGAAGCCACCCACGTTCCTTAATGTGTCAACCAGCTCCATCTTCAAGCCGGCAAGGTGCAGTAGGTCCTCCCTGCACTGAGTCTCCGCCTTCCTTCCATGGGGCCATCCAGAGAAAGCTCCCTGCTTTTAAAGGGCTTTGTGATGGGGTCAGGCCCACGCAGGTAACCTCCTGTGTTAAGGTCACTGTGCCACATGGCATGCCAAACTCACGGGAGATAGGATCCATCATATTCCGTCCTGGGGACTTTGAGGACGTCTTAAATTCTGCAGCTAAAATGTTACTGATTGTGAGTTTCATCTCTAGAGGTTCTGTCTCACTTTTCCCAGCTTGTTTTTTGTTTTGTTTGTTTGTTTTTAGTACAGGGGATTAAACTCAGGGGTGCTCAACCACGAGCCACATCCCAAGCCCTTTTTATTTTTTATTTAGATACAGGGTCCTGCTGAGTTGCTTAGGGCCTCCGTTGCTGAGGCCGGCCTTGAACTTATGACCTCCTGCCTGTCTTCTGAGCTGCTGGGATTATAGGCGTGTGCCACTACACCTGGCTCCCAGCTGTTTTTGGTCTTATTCTTTCCGTGTGGATCTGTTCCTTCTGTTTTCCCTTCCCTTGGACCATTCCAGACATATTTGCTGTAGTGTGTCTGACCTGGTTTTACCACCTCCAGACATGGCTGCTCACTGAGTGCCTGCTGGGTTGCCCCAGGTGTGTGGATGGTGGTTTTCTGGTTCTGGCTGGCTGCCTTGTGGCCAGTGGTGGTTTTATCCATGGGAGTCCCTGCCACCTGGGCAGGGTCATGTCCCTCACCCTTTATTTCCAGGTGCTTGAGGCCCAGTGGTCCCACTGGTAGATTTGCTGATATGGGACCAGTTTATATGATGCTCTCTGCTGGGATTCGACGGTTCTGATCCTGTAGCCTTTGGGTCCTACGCTTTGGGTTTGGGTTCCTTCCTGGGGACCTTCCTCCCCTGGATCCATGCTGGAGATGGGTTTCCTCTGCTTGCCTGTCGCGGGCAGATGGAACTTTCAGTCACAGAACAGACTGGTCAGAGGGCGCTGGCTGAGCTCCAGCGCTCTGCATCCTTTGGGCTGACGCCTCTGTCCTGCTGGGTGTTGACACCAATCCCCAGGACCCCCTTTCCTGGTAGTTAATGAACCCCTGCAGGGGCCACCAAACGCCAGCGTATGTATCCCCAGCTTTAATTTCCTCTTTATTTCTGGCACTTGATGACTTTCTTTTCTTTTACTGAACTCACTTTTTTTTTTCCATGCTGGCTTTGAATTCCTGGGCTCAAGTGAGCCTCCCTGGGGCCACCCCACTCAGATCTCCTGCGTTTATTGCCTTTTTAGTGATATGATGTGTGCTTAGGTGTCATCTGTTTGTCTGTGGTGCTGGAGCTTTAAGCCGTGGCCCTGCACGTGCTTGGCGAGCACTGTGCTGCTGAGCTGCCCCCGCCCCACTGATGCAATCTATTCTGCCTGGCACTTCTGGGTGTTTTAAGAGGAGTCCCACAGCACTGTGGCCTGCCCTGTTGCTGGACTTCACATCCTCCGGTTGTTAGCACCACACTGTGGCTTGCAGCTGGGGGTGGGGCAGGCCTCTGGAGTGGGTGTCCAGGCCCTGGCCCGGCCTCCCCGAGCCCATGGATACACCTGTTGGACTTTGGGGGTGGTGTTGATGCGTGGGGTCCTTTGACACCAAGCCTCCACCTGTGAACTGTCTTTGTCTTGCAGAAGAAGTGCTTCCTGAGAGGGACAGAGCTCTGGACAAGCTGGAGCCAAGCTCGAGTCATAGCAGAGGGGACGGCAGTGACTGCAGGCCAGGTTTGGGGCTTTCCCACATTCTGCCTTGTGCCCTTTGGTCCCGGATGGTCCTCCTGGGCCCTGCTCAGTCATCTGATCAGAGCTGGGGATGGGACCCTGGACTCAACAGTCCCTGGTGGCACGGTGGCCAGCTCCCTGGGAATGGACTCCCTGTTCTCTCCTGGCCCCTCCGTGGCCCCTAGGGAGGGAGGAGACCTGGCCACAGAGCTTGGTCTGGAGGATTTGGGGTTTAGCTTTGCATATGTAGGTGTTGGAATATCCTAGAACAGTCTTTCTCAAGACCCCTCGGGCCATTCTGCTGTCTTTGAACTTGAGCTGGACCTTCACAGTGCTCTTCTGCGCTGCTCTGGGGTGGTTCCAGGAGGGGGGCGTGGGCCTGGGGCCAGCCTGCCCGCTCAGGTTTCTTCTTGGTGGTGGTGAGCCCCTGTGCACAGGGATGTGTCCTGCTTGCCTTTGGGCCCTGGCCGATGCCTTGGTTGGAGAGTTAATATGGTCTTTCTGCCCATAGATGACTCCAAAGCTGAGGAGAAGGAGCCTGCTGAGACCCAGCAGAACGGTGACAGAGAGGAGGACGAGGAGGGGAAGAAGGAGGAGAAGAACGGGAAATTCAAATTCATGTTCAACATTGCTGATGGGGGCTTCACAGGTATGGGTGGGGGCGGGCAGAGAGCTGGAGCTGTTGGTGTCCCTGACTGGGTCCCAGGAGTCTGGGCCAGTGTCACTTTATGCTAGAGTGTGAGTGGTTGATCAGAGCCTACCTCATGTCCTGGCTTAGTAACACTGGGCCTTGCACCTCTGGAGTGGGGCCAAGGGCCAGTGTTGGGTGAGAGGCTTCCCAAGCCCCTGATGGGGCAGTGGGGTGGGGGCACCTCTCATTCTGTTCACTGGCTGTTTTCCCAGAGCTGCATACATTGTGGCAGAACGAGGAACGTGCAGCCGTGTCCTCGGGAAAGATCTATGACATCTGGCACCGGCGCCACGACTACTGGCTGCTGGCGGGCATCGTGACGTATCCTTGGGCAGATTAGGCCAGTGGGCACTGGCCCCTGGCTCTGGGGACCTCAGCAGAGTCTTCTGAAGGCTCTGTGGGGATCCTCCGGTGCCTTTTCCTAGCTTTCGGGGATGCCGTGGGCACCCCTGGGCCTGCCCTGCCTCACATGGCCTGCTCTGCGGGTCTGGTCGACTCCCCTCTTATGGACGTGGTCTGTGTGGCCCCCTCTGGACCATGTCTCTGAGACTGTTCTCGGCTCAGGCCCCACGCACAGGCCTTGGGTGTTGGCACTTGGGCCTACCCACCCTGGTTCATTGGGGTGGAGTCTTCGGCCTCTGTGCCATGTCTGGCACACCAAGGGCACCTGTCACTGCCTGAGGAGATTGTCCCTGTCATCCCATCCATGTGCTGCTGTTTGGCTGAGACTGACTTGCCTGAGGGCACAGAGCTGGATGCCAAGCCCCAGGCTGTTCCCTCCACACACACACCCCTGCCAGCCCCACCTCTCCCTGTGGCCAGCTTTGTCCTTAACGGTGCCTGCAGGCACGGCTATGCCCGCTGGCAGGACATCCAGAATGACCCGAGGTACATGATCCTCAACGAGCCCTTCAAGTCTGAGATCCATAAGGGCAACTACCTGGAGATGAAGAACAAGTTCCTGGCCCGCAGGTTCAAGGTCAGTCCTCATTGGGGCCAGAGGTTGGGGAGGATGGGGCCATGGACAGGGGCAGGTTTCCTGAGGGCCTGAGGCGAAGGCAACCCCTCTAGTATACCTACACCGGGCCGCCTTCAGAGGGGCCGCAGCCAGTCAGTGATCAAAGCACCCCCTCCTTGCTCTGGGACGCCCCCGCTGTGCGAGCCTTGGGGTGATGGGTGTGAAGAACCCAGCTGGCATAAGCTGAGGGCAGCCTGCTCAGGCCAAGTGGACGGCAGGTCGAAGCTGTCTTCCTTCTGTCTGGGCCTGGGCTGGGTGCTGGTGGAGGAGGAGGGGCCATCCAGGAGGAGGCCAAGCCAACGCTGTCATCCCCCAGCTGCTGGAGCAGGCGCTGGTCATTGAGGAGCAGCTCCGGAGGGCCGCGTACCTCAACATGACCCAGGACCCCAACCACCCAGCCATGGCCCTCAACGCTCGTCTGGCGGAGGTGGAGTGCCTTGCTGAGAGCCATCAGCACCTGTCCAAGGAGTCCCTTGCTGGGAACAAGCCTGCCAATGCTGTTCTGCACAAAGGTGAGCTGGCCCTGCCTCCTCAGGGAGTCATCCTGGGCAAGGGCATTCTGAGGGAGAGGCTGGCCTCCTGGGGCAGGGTGGGTGGTCTTGCACTTGAGGGAAACTGAGGCTCCTTTCTCTGGCCTGTGAGCAGGCCCTGGGCTGGGCTTAGGTGACAACCGCAGGGCTGTGAAGGCTCATGTGTGTGGAGTCTCACAACACCTCTCTTCAATTCTCATGAACCCAGGAGGTGAGGGCGTGGTCAAGGGTCTCCTGGGATCCAGACCTTTGACTCTTGCTGCAGATCTCTGTAATCCTCGGGAGCCTTCCCGCCTTCAGGGAGCTCCCAGGCTGAGAGGGGCCCAAGAGAGGAGAGGGATGTGGCCAGGGCCTCGCTCACTGGCGAGAGTCCTGGGCTCTGACCCACCCTCTGTGTGCTAGTGAGCCCTGTCCTATGAGCCCGGCATCCTGTCCCTGGCCATGGGCCAAGGCTGTGGCCTCCTGGGAAGGCTCTTGGTGTGGAGGGAAACCCAATGTTTTTGCTTCTCTGCCAGAGTGGGGGCCCCTGGCGTTCCTATTGTTCCCCCAGTGGGCCACTCGGCTTCCTGGGCCTTGGAGGGCCTGGCGAGGGTGCCCCCTGGTGTCCGCTGCTGGGTTGCCGTAACAAACCCTTGTAATTAAGGGCCACTGGCTGCTGGTGCTGCAGCTGGAGAGCAAACCCCTCCATTCCCGGGCCCTCCTGCCCTGCAGTTTTGAACCAGCTGGAGGAGCTGCTGAGTGACATGAAGGCGGATGTGACGCGCCTTCCCTCCATGCTGTCCCGCATCCCCCCAGTGGCTGCCCGCTTGCAGATGTCGGAGCGCAGCATCTTGAGCCGCCTGACCAACCGCGCCGGGGACCCCACCATCCAGCAGGTCAGGTTCAGACTGCGTGCCCTGGGGCCCGGCCCCTTGTGCACCAGGTGCCCCAGCTGGGGCTGGGTGGGTGCTGAGCAGCACCTGTAAAGCTGAGTCCTTGCCTCCAGGGCGCTTTCGGCTCCTCCCAGATGTACAACAACAACTTTGGGCCCAACTTCCGGGGCCCTGGACCGGGAGGGATTGTCAACTACAACCAGATGCCCCTGGGGCCCTATGTGACCGGTAGGTGCCCCTCCGCTTCCGGGCAGCATGCACACGGGTGCCCTGCCAAGGCCCCAGCCTGCCGCCTGCTGCGGGCGCCAGGCAAGCTGCGGTGTTCTCTTTCTCTGGCAGATATCTAGCCGTCCCTGTGACCTCCCCCTGTTGCAGCACTCATTTCCAGCCGAGGTGAGGCCCCTGCTGGCTGCTCCCCTGTCCTGTACCCACCTGGCCAGCTTGGCAAAGTCAGTCCTGGCTAGAACTAGCCTGTCCATGTGCTTGATTCAGGCCCCTAAGTCTTGGGGTCTTCACTGCCTCTGGGGCTTTGTCACCACTGGCCTGGAGCCCCTCCACCCCAGCCCCCACTTTGTCCTGAGACCGCCTTGGGCCAGGTGTCTGCCATGGGAGGCTGGATGGCAGGACATGCAGGGCCCAGTGGGCTTGGGCGGGCCCCTGCATGCGCACACACATCTGTACATCTGTGTACACCTGTGTTCTTGGTGGTGAATCAGGGGCTGTTGCCCCAGCCCAAGGCCCTGTCCTGCCCCTGTTGCCCTGCTCAGTGGGGTGCCCCAGGAAGTTATCTGTTTCACACTCTCGCTGGGGGCTTGAGGAGCGTTACTGGCATGGAGAAGGGGCCTCTTTCAGACTAGCTGCCAGCTCTCCTGACCTCCTTCCCTGGGACCACCAGCTTCCCCTGAGTCCTATCTGTCTCCGTAAGAACAGACAGGACAGTTTGAGGGTGAAGGAGATAGACTTCCAGGCTGGTTGCCCCACTGGAAACTGAGGAGCTGTCAAACACTCTGGGTGCAGCTCATGGCCTGGCCAGTGACCTGTGCTGGGAGGGCTTTGGGTGGGAGCCCCCTCTGACCACAGTTGCACATCATCAGCTGTAGGCTCTGGGGCATCTCTGGACCCCTGGCCACCCAACCATATAACCCACTGACCTGCTTTTTGCAGCCACGCTTACCGGGCCACCTGCCTGACCCCCATGGGAGAGAAAAGCTGCTGCCTTTTTAGAACCGGTACCACCTTGGGACAAAAAGGGAAATGGAGTAGTGCCATCATCTCACAGAGGACGAGGTCCAGCCTAGCTGGGCCAGAGCCCAGAAGTGCCACCTCGTCGTAATTCAGTGTTCTTCCACACAGCGTCACATCCACCACCATGCCGGACACGCCCCCTCACCACCTTTTCCAGAACGACTTTCTAGAGAGATTTCATTTATCTGTACATCTTTTGCACTTTCCTATTGAAGATTTGGACGCGTTTGTCTTGATAAAAGTTGGATGACGTATGGAAGATTCTGACCACAGCACTCACGTCTCTCTGTCACCGGGCTCCAGATCTAAGTGGAAGCTCCCTGGAGGCCCTGGCATCATCCTGCAGGCTCAGCCCAGCTGGGGAGAACTAAGTCTCCTGTGCCCTGGGAGCACTCAGTGTGTCCCCTGCCCTTTCCTTCCTGCAACTGGTATGCCTGCTCTCCTGCTCCAGCTGGTGCCCACCTGGTACCCCCAGAACCAGGTGGGCCAGGTGGGCAAGCGGCCACCCAGCTCCAATGGAGGAGATGCTTCTGATGCCTGGGTCAGACAGAGCATTTCCTATCTCTTTCCCCCTAGGGCTGGAGACCAGGTAGAGGCTATTTCCTGGCATGTATGTGTCTGTTCCTAGCCCAGCAAGTCCTGAAGGGCGGGCTCTTGCTACCAGCAGAGAGACCCCCGAAGTCCCTGGTTCAGTGTATGCAGCCAGGGAGGAGGGGATGTGAATCTGTCAGAGCCACCATCGGAAGGCATGGGAGGTCTGTCATCTGTTGGGGGTGTGGTTACAGGCAGGTGATAGCTAGTGTCCTGGATGGCCCAGGAGACCCTGTCCTGGGAGGCCTGTCCCACCTACCTTTGGTTATAGACTTTTCTGTGCACAGTCTTCTGGCCACAGTTGTGGAGGAATAAGGCTGTCCTGAGGCCTGGACTCATTCCTTTCTCCTGT
Source organism: Geosciurus inauris (assembly GCA_004024805.1). Classification (NCBI taxonomy): domain Eukaryota; kingdom Metazoa; phylum Chordata; class Mammalia; order Rodentia; family Sciuridae; genus Geosciurus; species Geosciurus inauris. Next base: position 9,633 of record PVHX01010628.1, on the reverse strand, counting down.
CCCTGGGGTCCTCCATCTGGGCTCTGGCCTCACGAAGCAGGGGCCATAGCTACCCTTGCTAAGTTTTTGGAGAGTGTGAGGAGAGCTCTGCTTGGCCCCAGGGGACTGGACCAGTGGCCTCTCTAGACCCTTCCGAGCAGGAGCCTCTTCTGCAGGAATGCCATGGAGCCCAGCACCTTCCCAGCTGCCCATTGTGAGAATCTGACCCTAGCCCTGCTCTGTCCCAGTCCACAGGACCATGTAATGGCCCGACGTGGGATGGGGGTCAGTGGGTACTGGCCGAGTCTTGTGCCTGTTGTCTGATCCTCCCACTGGCCCCAGCTTAGCCTGGAGCGGGTTGTGCAGCCTTGAGCTGGAGCCTCCCAGGGCCAGTGCTCTAGGGTGGGAGTCCTTTGAGTGCAGAAGGAAATTCAGTGAGAAACTGGCTGGCTAGGCCTGGGGGTGGGCACCAAGAGGGGCCCAAACTTTGCTCCCTGGGAGAGAGGCATGAGGGACACGGTGTCTCTGGGCCTGCCTGGGATGGAAGGGAGGCCAGGAGCAGTAGCAGGTCTCAGGCTAGTGTCATGGATGCTTGGGCAAATGCCTGGCCCTCCCTGAGCTCTGGATGTGCTCATCAGTAACATGGCTCTTTCTCTGAACCCCTGGAGGGCCAGACCCCCAAGGCCCTTCCGTCTTGGCATTCCCCCGCTCCAGTCTTGGTCCAGATCTCCAAGCCTTGCCCAGCTCTGGCACTGTGTGGGCAGGGTGAGGGGAGCCCTGGAGGTGGAGAGGATTGTCAGCAGGCTTGAGCACTTGAGATTTCAAGATGTGGTTGACCCTGCCTCCTGGGAGGGCTGCCCTTGTGCAGGTGGGGTCCTCAACAAGCCTTTGTGGTCCATCTCGCACCACCATCCTCTGCTCAGTGGCCCTGCAGAGCCTCCTGGCTCTGGCCAGGTGAAAAGAACTGCCATGAGCTTATTCCCCAACCCAGGGCCCCCGTGCGGTCATCCCCACGAGTGGGCAGTCAGTCCCTGGGTGGACTTTCTGGGACAGCCCTGCCCCTGCCCCTGCCCCAGTGCAGGGTCCTGAGTGTCAGGCCTGGAGGCACGTCAGGCAGGGCAAAGTCCCTCTCTTTGCCCCACCCAAGGGCTGGTGGTCTCCCCCTGGTTGTGCCTCCTCCGTGGAGACCTTGCTCTGTCCTGCCCTCTGCTTCTTCCCAGGCCTGTCCCGGGCCCCCTTTCCCCTTTGCTGCTAGGCTGGAGGTGGCACCCACAGCCAGCCTTGCCCTCGGGAGAGCTGTGTTCTCCATGACCAGCACCCAAGAAACCCAGGAGGGTGGGCCGCCGAGAGTAGGGGCAGGTTGCTGGTTGGCCCGTTTGGGCAGGGAAAGGAAAGATCTTCCAGAATGTTCTCACCTTGGTTCCTCAGTTACTGCCTGCCAAAGCTGTGGTGGGCAGTGGGGAGCTGGGGTGAGGCCTGCCTTGGCATCTTCAGGCTGCTTGGATGTGCCGCTGGCAGAATCCAGCCCTCTCGCCCCGGTGAGGCGGCCTGCGTTCCTGTGTCCCAGCCGTTTGCTTTGTCCAGTGTGAGAGAGTTTCTGTTGGACTGCCTTTGGGCCAAAGGGCTCAGCAGGTTGCCAGGTGACGCAGGTGTTTGGGTTGGAGTGGCATGGAGTGGCCACGTCTGAGGGCGCCCTTCACACACACCTGCCTCGAGGCTTCTGTCTCCCTGAGGCCGGATGTGAGGAGCCTCCCTGAAAGGCCCCCAGAGGCTCCTGTATTTCCTGCAGATTTGGCTTCCCCAGAGGCAGGCCCGGACTTCCCTTGTCCCACATGCCTGAGGTCCTCCTGTGCCCTGGGGCTTGCTTCCCAGAGTCCTCTGGGTTCTCTCTGCCCAGGCTTGGGGTTGACCGGGACTTGGCCTGCATCCCTCACTTCTGTCTTGGGTCCCAGGGCCACTGAAGGCCTGAGGGGGTGGGCTTGGGGACCTGCGGCCTCCAGTGCCCAGGGGTAGAGGAAGGGCGCGGCTGACACCCTCTGCCCTTGCTATCCGGCTGGCCAGGCTGTAGTTGCGGCTGGACAGTGGCCCCAGGCCCCTCTGCACAGCCTTGGCACCAGTGGGGAGCCTGTGCCGCCCGCTGGCCCCCTGGAGTTTACAGGTTGTGGCCGTCAGCCCAAGGCCTGGGGGTTGTTGTGTCTATGGATTTTTTTCCCTTAATTTTCAGATTTTTTTTTTTTAAACAAAGTATTTTTTTAGGTGCGATAACCCAGAAAGGGCCCGTTGGGTGTGTGTGTGTGTGTGTCTCGGCTCCTCACACGGAGGTCAGTGCCCCTGCCTTGTACTCCTGCTGGCTTGGCTTGGAGATGAGCCAGGGCCCACCTGAGCGGCTGAGGGAGGGACCTTGCCTGCCCAGGCCTCTTGCCCAGCAGGCACAGCCTCAGGCTGGCCACGGGAAGAACCTGGCGCTCTGGGCCAGTGGAGAGGGTCTCAGCCGCAGGGTTCCCAGTGGGGCGGCGGTCGAACCTTGGACACCAAGTTCCCTGGGGGTTGTGACTCGCCGTCTCCCGCAGGAGGCTGGCAGAGACCACAGCCAACACAGTCACCTTTACTTTGTACTCCGTGTGTATGTTTTGGTTTCTGTGTTTTAATAAACCCTTTGGGAAGGGACCGAGTCACATTCTTACTGATTTACAAAAGGGCTGGGGAGGGTGGGATGGGGGACCTCTCCAAGCCGTGTCCCACCTGAAAAGTCACACTTCCAGGGCTTGGCCACACTGGGAAGGAGGGGTAGCGAGCAGCAGTGTGCTGGGATGCCCCTTCTGCCTGCACCTCATTCCGTGGGCTTCCCCAGACCCCGAGCCCCTTGTGAGAACTGCAGCCAGCCAGTCCCCAGAGCTCCAGCAGCCTCCCGGCAGCCAGCCCTGGGCTGTGGAGGTGGCAACAGACGGTGTATGTCGGGGTGCAGGGGAGGCACCCCCCATGTCTGACCCTGGTCTTTACCTCCTGCAAGGTCCCTTCCTCCCAACCTGCCCTTGGCCATAGGGTCAGGTTTGGGGAGTCCCAGTCCTCAGGTCCCTAAAGCTGGCAGCCCCTGGCCCAGCCCTGACCCCGAGGAAATGAGGACACACGGCACAGAGACCCACAGGCTTGGGTTTTATTTGTCATTCCATAAATACGCGGCTGTGTCCCGGTCTGAGTCTGGTTGGGAAGCTCGAGGCGCGGCAGTCTGCCTGGTGGGGAACGCGGTAGCCGGGGAACCACGGTCATTAGAAAAAGGGGAGAGAGCACGTGGTGTACACGACTGGCTGGGAACAGGGTGGTGGGGCCAGCCCTTCCTCGGGACCTCGGGCCTGACCATGTGTTTGGGACGAGCAGTAGTGGGGCTCCGCTGCCCCGAGGAAGGCTGATCCCCAAACCAGGCCTTCTTTCTACGTTGAGCACGCCTCGTGGGCCCTGCCTGGCAAACTGCTTCCAGGAGAGGGTGGGGTGCTGGAGGCTGACCAGGCAGCTGGGGCCCAGAGGGTGAGGCCTGGCACCCAGGGACAGAGCTGCTGGTCCTAGACCTGTGCTGGTGCCAGCTCTCCAGTTCTCAGGCTGCCCTTGGTCCTCTGTTCCTTCTCCAGAGGCCCCGCCCAGCCCCCTCCCTCACTCCAGTCTCCTCCCGATTGGGGACCACTCCCAGGAATCAGGCCCCCCGTCCTTGCAAGTGGCTGCCACAGGAAAGATGCCGCAGAGCCATGCTGCTGGCAATGCCACCTGGGGGCCGCCTGGGCTCTGGCAGGGTGTGCCCACATGGGCTTTGCCCAAGCCCACCCAGGACCCTTGCGTCCCTTGCTTTGGCACAGCCAACAGGCTCAGCTTTCCCTGCAGCAGCCCGACATGGGCACCGCTGCACACTGCAGCCCACCTTGTGACGGGTGCACTGTCAGCGAGGTGGGCCACCCGGCCCTGCAGTACCACCCTCTGCCCACTGCAGGACCCTGTCCTTGGAGCAGCACGGAGGGAGTGGCCTCATCCCAGTGGCCTCTGCTCGGGGGGACAGTACACTCTCCCGTACCCACAGGCTGCTTCTGGTGAAGCAGGTCTTGGTGGAGCCCCCAGGCCTGTCTCTGGCAGGGGTGAGGCTCTGGACTCAGGGCCGTCAGGAGGGTGGGTAGTGAATGGAGGGCACCGAGTGCCCTGCCCTCCCTCTCCCCAGTTGCCTCCTCCCCCTCTTTGTGATTTTCCTACAGCTGGTTTCCCAGGCCTTCACTCAGCCAGGCCTGGACAGCAGGCCCTTGGAGATGGCAGGGAGGAGCCTTCTTGGAATAGCAGCTCCTCTGCCGGGGAAAGCAGGAAGAGATGTGCCTGTGCTGGGAGGGCGTGGGGCCAGCCACCGCCTGCCACGGCCTCTCTGGACCCAGCTGGTGTAGATGGGGCAGGGGCCAGTTTCGTAGAGCCCCACTCCCACAGAGCTAGCAAAGGCTGGGTGCCACTTAGGGCTGTGGGACCACAGAACTGGGCCTCCAGGCAGCATAGCCCCCCACGCCTGTAGGCTTCCTGGCCATCACCCCCAGTCGTCCCCTCCAAGTGGCTGATGCTTTGCCTGTCCTCCCTCCCTCTCCCCAGCCTGTCCTAGACCTGGGCATGGGTGCATGGAAGGGAATAACCAGCCCCGACCATCTCTCCAGGGAGAGGGTCCCTGGGGTCTTTTCCTATATTGTAAGGGCTGTGGCACAGCCCTTAGTCCTTGGCCCTGTGGCATGGAAACCCCAGGGACTCTCCCTCACTTAGTCTAAGCACATTCTCTGTGCAGAGCCCAAGCCCACTACCCTGGTTCAGGACAGAGGTGTTAGAGAAGGGTCTTGGGGCTACAGGAATTCAGCCTGTGCACATGGGCCCTGCCTACTATAGCCTGCCTGCCAGGTGGTCAGCAGCCAGTGTGGTTAACTGTGTTCAACCACAGGGTCTTCTGTGGCATGGAGAGAGGGGCCCATTCCACTGAGACCCTTCCCATGTACTGTGGGCCTCTGTGGTATGGAGCTTATCAACTCTGTGGGCAGAGTTGAAGATGGTGGGACAGTTATCCAGAAGTCAAACCCCCAAACTTTTATGGGTTTCAAACTACAGAGCCAATCCCCCTGAGGTCCCTGCCCCTGCCAGCAAGGGTGGGGTGGGGGCCAAGGGCCAGCTGGGTAGGCATGGCCCTGCCAAGGCCCGTGGGTCAGCAGGGCAGGGCGGGGTCGAGAGGGCGGTGGGAAGATCTGAGTTGGGCCCAGCACCAAGTACCTGGAGCCCATGGGAAGAGGGCTGAAGAAGCCCCCCACCCAACTACCAGGTCCCTGGCAGAGGGGGCTCCAGGAAGTGCCTCACCTCTCTTCCTAGGTGGAGGTTCTTGGCAGAGAGGCCAACCCTGCCTGCCCCGAGGACCCAACCAAGTCTCTGCCTGGCTGTGACTTTGGGAATCGCCACAAAAGGTCATCGCCAAAAAGGCTGGAAGAAGCTTGGCTTCCTCTCCAAGGATGAGCAGAGGCAACAGGCTTGGGTGGGACTGTCCGAATGTCCTTCCTAACCAATGCCATCTCCCTGGCTCACGTTGGATATCGTCTGGGGAAGCAGCGGGTGGCATCTGGCAGCAACTGGCGATGTTTCCCAGTGACATCTGGGCGTGGTGTTTTCTCTTGGATACAAACCCACTCTGTACTTGGCGTCGAGACAGCATAAGCGAGCAGACAGACGAGGAGGGAACCGGAAACTGTCCGAGCAGGTGTGGGCGATTTAGGACCTGTAATCCTTTTTGCTGTAGGGTTTATTGCCCAAAATGCTATCGATCTCGTGGATAATGGAAGATGACAGTTTTGGAAGGACCTGAATGTGAAGACAAGAACTGGTCAGAATTCCACCCACGAGTCTGGCCTGGCCTGTGGAGGAGGCGGGCAACCCTTCCAAGTTCCATGGACTGGCTGGCTGTGCCCGTCACAGCTGGGCTCCGTCTGAAGCAGAAGGCGCCACGCTGCCTTTAGGAAGAGGGGTGGTGGTGGCAGGGTGGAGGCCCCAAACGCCTGCCTTCCATGTTCCCTGACTGCTCTCCCAGCCACCCCTGCCTTAGGGGACAGCAATACCAGCCTTCCAGATGACAAAATTCCCCAGGAGAACTGACTGCTCTCCCGCCCCATACCCAGTTTCTCAGCCAATCCCATCAGCTCACCTCCCAAGCACCTAGGATCCAACTACAGCTCCCACACCTGACCTCACAGACTGCTGCTACCTCCCACCAGCTCTCTCAGACTTGGCCTTGGGCTTGAAGTCCCCCTATGAACTGCCAGAAAGCAGGACCCTTTTAACAGCTCATTGGAGCATGCGCAGCTTCGCTCCCAGCCCAGCCCAGTCTTAGAGGCACATAACACCTCAGGGGCCTCGGCTCTGCCCGGTGCCTCCTTGACCTGCCAGGACTGCTTCTGTCTGCTGGAAGCTTCTCTGTGTATCCGCATGACTCACTGGTGCTTCTTCAAGACTTTGCTCCAAAGCCCCTTTCTCTGCAAGCCCACCTGCCTCCTGAAGCCTGGGACTGTGGCACCACCTCCCTGCCTGGGCTCTCCTGCCCTGCCTGCTCTGCTTCCTGTGGCGCTGGTCACCTCTGACCTTCATTCCTTACTTTTTGCATTACGTGTTCACATCTGCTTCTGTTAGTAAGACACATCTCGGGAGCAGGGTTTATGCCAGATGCATCCCCTGCATTTTTCCAGGCACCCACATGCTGTGGGTGCTCAGCAGCCCCGTGCTTGGGTGAAGGGCTGGCTGGGGTGTGAGCTTCACCTGAGCCCCACTCACCTGTATTGCTCCAATGTTCTCCATGAGCTGTTCTGCATTGGAAGCACCCAGGAGCACAGAGCTGACCCCCTCGTTCCTCAGGCACCAGGCTGGGGTAGCAAAATAGGAGGTGAGGGAGGCATGTCTTCCCACTTTGGGTTTCTGGCTCTGCCTTGCCCCTGACTGGGCCGGAGAGACCCTGCCTCTTGGTTTGGGGCCTGAGGGTGCCAGGAAGCTTAGCAGTGCCAGGTGGGGACTTTGCCCAAAGGGTGGTAGAGAAGGTGTTGGGGTGCTCTGGCCCCACTGCTCCCTGTGGAGATGAGGTCCAAGGGCTCAGGGGTCCCCCTGTTCCCCATGTTGCATGGCTGGCGGATGGAGGGGGTGGTCCAGGCGCTCAAGGATTCATGCCATCTCCCCAGGGACATGGATCTTAACCCTATCCCTTGGAGTCCTGATTACCTCCAGCCATGTTATACAGGAGTCCCTCGCCCTCCTCCCCAAGGACACTGGCCCACTGTGGCTCTGAGCCCCATTACCTATGGCCAGCTGTGAGACACCACAGTCTAGGCCCTCAGGGGCCCCTATCACTACTGCAGGGGTCACTGAGCCCTGTCACTACCCAGCTGCACAGGCATGAGCCCCATCCCTGTGCCCAGAGCCCCGTTACCTATGGCCAGCTGAGGGAGGGTGCACCCCAAGCGCTCGGCGATGGCCTGTAGCTCCTTCAGCTTGGCCTGCTGGCGCCGGCCCTCCTCACTCAGGATCTTGTCTTTCAGCCACTGGTAGCCCTGGGGGGACACAGCTACAGGTGAGTGGTCACCTGGACTCCCACTACAGATGGCTGATGATCTGTGCTCCCTTCAAAGTGTTCTTCCATACAGTAGCCTCACCCGATGGCCCCAGGCCCTCCAGCACCACTGGCTGTGGGCCAGACTTCTGCAGGGTGAGGTTGAGACCTGTCTGCACACTGGAGGGCCTGGGGTGTGGGAGCCAAGTGACCTCAGTGAGGGGAAGGAAGCCAGGGCCGACCTTCCTTTCCCCCAGGACACCTGGTGGCCTGGTGAAAACCAGAGAGGTTGGGGTGGACTTCAAATGCCAGCCTCCAGCCCTGAGCTTAGCCCCAGCGGTCTCAGTGGTGATGGAGGGGGTGGTTCTGGAAGGGAGGCTACCACCAAGGGCCTACGTGGACCCTGTCCACATTGGGAGTGACAAACCCTAGAGGGGGCAGGCATGGAAGGAGAAGGGGCCTCCTCACCTGGGCCTGTCTCTCAGGGTGGGCGGCTCCCCTAGACATGGGGTCAGGAGGAAGGGGCTCTGTCCAGGTTCTCTCATGCCAGGAAACCCATCCTGGTGATGGTGGCTGGGATAGCGGTGCCCCTGAGGCCCACCCAAGGCCTCACCTGCCCACAGCGCCCTTCCCTGCCCTAGGGCCCCTCCATCACCTTCAAGGAGGCTCTTGAGTAGGGTGGGATGCCACTGTCATACTTTCCGGAAACGATGCCGCAGGCCAGAGGGGACCAGGTCATGGCGCCCACTCCTGAGAGGGGAAAAACAGGTGAGATGGAGCCAAGGGCCTGAGGGATGGCGGGTGGTGGGGTGGGTGCCCACCTATCTTGTGGAACAGCTCCGGCAGCTGCACCTCCACCTTCTCGCGCTGGAACATGTGGTATTCTGCCTGCTCGCAGATGGGCGGGATCAGGTTGAACTGCCGGGCCACTGAGTAGGCCTCCTGCAGATAGAAGAGGGGCCCAGGCAGCCCCCACGTCAGCAGGCCTGGGGCAGCAGGGAGAGGACAAACGGCATCCCTGGGAAATGGCTGGCCCTGCCTGTTCCCCTACCCCGTGCCCCTCAGCTTTCCTGGGAGTCTGAGGTTCCCATGAGCCAGGAAAGGGGGTTGAGCTGCAGGATCCCGAGGTTGAAGGTGCCAGAGTGGACTGGGCTTCTGGCACTTGCCGGCCCCCGTGCCTCAGTTTCTCCATCTGTCGGAGTCGTCTGAGCCAAGGGTGTCTGTGGCCTTCATGGTGGTGTCTGGCTGTGGCAGGCATCAGAGGCTGCTGGCTACACTGACTGTTCTTATTGCGGTTGCTGCCCCGGGGCCTGGACCCAGGTGACAGCAGCCACAGCAGCCCACCTCTAGGACTTGGCGTCCAGGCCTCATCCTGCAGGCCCTCCTCCTGGCCACCTACTGAGCAAGCCCCGGCCAATGCCCCTAGACAGACTGGCAAGGAGGCCATGGCTGCCACTCTGCGAGGCCCTGTCCCCTGTGGTTTGAGGCTCATCAAACCTCATCTGCAAGATGGGTGGAGGATACACCCCCTGGAGCCCAGTGCTGGCTGCAGGAAGATTCTGGAAAATGTCCAGTGCATGCACGTCAATGTTACAGCACCAAAGGCCAAGTTGTGTTCAGTTTGGAATGGAAATCCTGCTTGATTTGTTCCATGAAGCAGGCATCTGGGACTCCGAGTGTGAGATGCTGGAAGCTGGGAGTTCAGGGAGGCCGGCCCAGAAGGGCTGAGGCTGGAAGTGGGCTGCGGGCTGGGGACAAGTCAGCCCCAGGAAGATGCAGACCCCGGGGCCCCTGCCCTCACTCTATAAGAACAAAGGCAGCCTCTCCCGCTTTGGGCCTCTTCCCTGTAAGCTTTGACAACGGGGTTCTCTGCTGACCTTTCCTGGGAGGCCCCAGGAATACCAGGAAACCTCTGCTCCCCTCCACCTCTACTGGCTCCCGTGGAGGGAAACAATAATCAGTGAGATGTTTCCAGAAAATGTGGGCGAGGGGAAACATCATGGATTAAGAGATGGAAACCCGGGGCTGGGGCTATAGCTCAGTGGTAGAGTGCTCGCCTCGCATGCGTGAGTCACTGG